>VXBN01014479.1:2424645-2623758 GCA_013397395.1 Sinosuthora webbiana | reverse complement strand
CGCCCCAAAATGTTTTTTTTTTTTTTTTGTGGGGGGGGGGGGGGGGTGGCAAGGAGGCAGAACTGCAAGTGTGGTCAAGGGGAATATAACTGATCTCAAACTGAGCCCTCAGATTTCTGAACTTGCAACACTATCACTGTCATAATGATGCCTAAAAACGTTTATCTATGAAAACTCATCCATATTGACAGAGGCAAGAACTGTTACTATGAGGACGACAGCTTGCTGTAAGGCAAAAAATACAGAGTGGTAACAAATAATAGATTTAGGAAAAGCTGTCTTCATTAGTAAGTGGGAGAGGAAGCAACTATTGTGGTAAATATGAAAAGGTGCTGCAAACTTGGGAGGAAATGTGTGAAAGGAAGAGCTGAAACGGAATACAAAGGAATTGTGAAGTAATCAAAACAAGCACAAAATAGTTAAGGACATTCATGCTACAAATGTGCAAACTGATAAATTACAGAGGCCATCTCAAGTTGGGGTAGTACAACAAAAAAGAAATCTAGAAAGCACTAATGTGTAAAGAGACTGTGCAGAATACAAAATGGAAATTTCTGTGCAATGCCACATGAAGACACGAGACAGGGTGACTGCAGTTACTGAGTCATCACTTCACCTGCCATTTTGGTTCTTGGGAATTGAAGATATTCACAAATATAAATAAAGTGTTACAGAAATCAGAATATTTCAGAAGATATTCAGGTTTGCCAGTTTAAGCAAAGATAATGCCCTGAAAAGTAACATACAGAATTTATACACATATATAACTTAGCTGAAATGCTATGTACAAGAAGCAAATAAGAAAAATGCAATCTAGAAGTCAACATAATTAATAGATAACCAGGTTCTAAACTGTTCAAAGTAAATCTGCCAGAACAATATAATCCAAGAACTTCAGACATTAAATAAAATTGACACTACTGATAAATGTGTTATTTTACAGCAAGATTATTTTAAGCTATAAAATCAATATGAAATCTTGGACTAGTAACAGAAAAGTTCATTGTTGCACAACAGCAGATGTTGCACTGCATGAAAACACAATTTATTTTTTGAAGTCCTGTGAATGCATTTATATGGTGAGACAAAGGGTGGGGTTTTTTTCCCCCTGAGAGATTGAAAAGGCTTTTCCTGTGACACTGGCCCGGGAGGCTGAAACTTTTCTGCAGTACTGAAGCTGGGAGACAGTGTCCTTCTCCCTGATATGGATCTCCCAAGCAGTTAGTGGCTCCCTTCAGAAAAGCTGCTCCTTTTGAAACCTGTCTTTTGAAAGTCCTCTTGCCCTTCCTGTTCTCAGCCCTTTTCCAAATCAGTCTTATACATTACCTAAAGAGAAGGCAGAATCGTAAAAGATAAATACCTCTGGGATCAACTTTCATTAACACTGAAACGCTGGCTGAGAACTGACCATTATCTCAGTCCATTTTTTTTCTCCTTCCAGTTTTTTTAGACCATCTATTGCTGAATCAAACAAACATAAACATCAAAGCTATCTTCCAATAAACAAGCAAGCTACACTGCTCCTGTACAAAAAAAAAAAAATTCACACAGTAAAATAAACCAAAACAAAGCCACTAAATGAACATGAACAATCTCTTGAAAGAACATCTGTTTTCTAGTTCTCAATGATCTTATAATTTTTGATGTATATTTATATAACTGACATTCATTTATACATTTTTCCTAAAAATCCAAGCTTCACCACACTTGAAATCATGCAATAACACCATCCTATGGCCTAATTACATTTGTATATTTAAGGTATCTTTAAATTAATTTACAAAGATTTTACTAATTATTTTCTATGAATATATAAAACTTATACATCCCCTGCAAGCTATCTTGAGTGAGCCTCACTACATCAAATGTATTTTTTTTACTTCTTTATCTCCTACTTTTATAAAGCTCCATAAACATAGCACCTTGCTTGTCAACAAACTAGTATATCCTCTTCTTTCAAATATTAGTTAATTTAAGGTAAGCAATGTTTCCTAGTACCTGCATAACTGTAGATTTGCATCCTAACAAGGGAAATGAAAAGGATTTCACAGCCAGCATACTACAAACTGCAGGGATATGGGGAAAAATCCTGTTACCTGCTCCCTAGACTAAAAGAGAAGTCATCCTCTGACAATTCAAGTACTCAGACTCATTTATTTAGCACCACAGTTGTGCCTAACACTTAATAAAATCTACAGAAACGGCAACACCCCCAAACAACTAAACTGAGGTCTTCTTATGCAGCTTGTAGGAAACATTTTCCCCACCTATTTTTTCTTTGTTCAATAGCTCACTAGCTAAATTTTTACAGCACTGAAAACCTGCAAACTGAATGAGGTTTGAGACAAAAGGCAAAAAAATGACCAAAGGTCAGGCTCTGTGTTTTTTTAGCATCAAATTCACAAAAAAAAAAAAAAAAAAAAAAAAAAAAAAAAAAAAAAAAAAAAAAAAAAAAAAAAGTTATGTGCAATGGCCATGTAAGGTACAAGTTTCTCCATGGCAGGCAGATATGCAAGGTCTAACAGCTTAAACCAAATCTTTCCTCCTGGAAGTCAGGCAAACTGTTGCATTTCTGAGTAAAAGACAATTCCAGTGAATGATATTTGCATGTCTCCCTTAAATTAAACCTGCTAGCAAGAACTACTGGACAGCTACTTTAATGGTTCTCTGGTAGCTCCATCAAACAAGTAGTTGTTAACTATATGTGTACTATGAAATTATTAAATGTTTATTTCCTGATGACAAATCAATTATTAAGCACATAAGAAGCAATATGAAAGGCTTAAATTATTCACTTCCATTTGTCACTTGGTCTCTCAACTTCAGCAACATCAGAAGAGTATAATGATATTTAAAATGAGCATTGCTTATCGTCAGTACTCTCTGAAACATTAATATTCATATTGATAAACGTTATTTCCCATCAGAGGGAAAAATCTTGCCACATTCAGTTCATGCATATTTATCTGAGTCTTAAATTTCTATTGTACATCAATATGTACATTTGCCTTGGAAAAGTTCATTCACATGACTTGCACTACAATTATCACACTGCATGTAAACTATGCAATAATCTTGATGAAAACTACAATCAGTTCAGCCTTTGTACTTAATTGCCCCCTCCAAGATGAAAAACACACTTCAAGAAATGGAATCAAGGAAAATAAACTAGCAGGGGAAAAAGAATTTCGTAAGGTTCTTTTGGTGAGTTCTAGGACACATCCAGTCCCTTCTACTTATGTAGAAGTATGTTACATCAAATTTCTCTCATAAATGTTATAATGAATGCCTAAAGAGATCAGAAATAGACCAAAATTATTATCTCCAGATGTTTTAAATTCTGAGACTACTTCTCCAGAACACTGGAAGGGCAAAAGATATTCAGGTAGCAAAAAGCCATGAACTTCTAAAATTCAGAAAATGCAGCTCTTCAGCTTTTAGATGAACTTCAAGCACAGGTCAAAAAAATTGTCATTTAAAACATCTTCGTATTTTCCACATGTTCAGTGGTCCATAGAAATAAAGAGCTAAAAGGATGCTCCTGAATCACTGAAGCCCATTCTCTTTGAATTAAGACACTGCCTGACTCTCAGCTAAGGACAGTGACCCCACTCTAAAACCAACTCATTTTTTTAATCTTTATTATCCTGAGGATATTAACCTCCACAAAACAAGTGCTCATATGGCTATGGGATGAATTCTAATTTTCAGTTTAATTTTCATTACTGGCCAGATGATTTTTATTTTTGTGTGGGGGTTAGGTGTATGTGTTACTAATTCTTTGTCTTCCATAGCTTCTCCTCAAATCTGGTGTCTGCAACTACGGGCTATCTGTAGATGGCAGTCACACCACTCTCAGTGTTCTTCTCCTCTGCAGATCTATACCCAGGTCAAGCTCTTCCCACTTCCTCCCACAAAACTCTCTCCTGGTGATCTTTTGAATAAAGGTGACTAGAAGTTTACAAAGTCATCCAGGCAAGGATTCATCTTTAGCTGGATACGCTGCCATCATAAACGAGTCTTTTCTGGACACATGTCCAAATGACCCAGTGATCAGCTAATGCTTCCTCTCTTCATTCTGCTTGTCCTTGCTTCTTTTTCTACTGATGAACTCAGCCTGTGGCTGTAACTTCTGCTGTTAGTCCCCAAATGCAGGCACCTCATATTTCCTATTATTAAATTTCATCTAGCTACTATTACTGCAGTCCTCAAGGTCAAGCTTTTCTTCCCCATAACATTGTGATCTTTTGCTGTATTAGGAATCCTTGAACTGGGTCATCAACAAATTTCATTACAGCAGTGACATTCAGTCACCCCTTCACTAGTAAAAAGCACCAATAAAGGGAAACATTCTCCAGAGAGCTCTGAGAAATCCAGCCAGAAATCTTCCTCCTGCCTGATGCCCTCTAAATTCACATGACCTACCCACCTCCCCTCACCTACTTGTGCAGTTACCTTAATAATGGTCATCTCCTTTAGCAGGGCTTCTAGTCTCCTGTTTGGCATGAAAACAGACCTTTTTCTTTCAAAAATACATTCCCTATTTAAAAGAGCGATCAGTTCTTTTTTCACCAGCTGCTCTCATAATGCACTGCCATGACATAGCAAAGGTTAACAATGGCATATTGGTTATGCCAGCTGGTATTTCAAGGGTTTGCACATAATTGTACTATATTAATCTACTGTATTACTGATTTTAATAACTGGCAGGTGTGTCTAATAGTTCATCTTTTTCCTGTCTTCTACACAGATATAACCATACTAGACTTGATAAAAACACTTAAATGTCTTGCTGTTAAGCCTGTGACTTTATATGTCTATAAAAAAAAAGTATTAAGATAAAAATCATCTGTTCTCTTTCCAAGATTATAACTGAAAATATGGCATATACTGGTGGATTGGGGGGCTCTTTTTTTTCTATCACACCTATTCCTAAAGCAGAGTATCATCTGCTTGGCAGTATCTTTCCCTTTTATACATACCTCCTGGTTTTCTTCACGTCCTTTTTCAGGTAAATATTCACCTACAAGGTACTAAACCATGCTCCTACAAGATTTGGTTCCCTGTTCAGTATACTCATTCCTCGGAGTCTGATTAATCTTGAAGTTTAAAAAAAGTCAAGTCTCCCCCACAGTCCAGACCCTGGACAAGTGGCATAGCATCAATTCATCCTCACTTTCCTGTGCTGCAGGGACTTCATTGACACCTGCCTTGCTTTCCTCAAATATCTAACTATATATATATATATATTTTATACTGCTCAACCACAAAGCATTGATAGTTTAGGGCAGGGCTGACTTTAGATAAGGCAAGGTGTGGAAATCAGACCCACCATAATTCACGCAATGACAAGTCTGCCCTTTCTGCAGACTCACTGTTTCACCAAACTGCCAAATACAGGAGCTGATTACCACAACCACAGAAACTTTGTGCAGGCCCTCACCCCACAACAGATACCCCTAGGTGCTAAGACAGTATCAAAAAGAAGAGCATTATAAATACTAGGGCATAAAATTTTGCCCAAGCTTCTGAAGCTAGGACTATTGCAAGGCCCAAATTGAACTATTCTATATCAGCAGATTAAAACAAAACAAAGAAGTACTTTAAATTCAGCTCAAAAAGTAGAATTTAGGCTAAAATAATCAAATATATATTCTAAGCACATCACTCTAGATATTTTTTTAAAAAACCATAAGTGTCAAATTCCGCTTGAAGTCATTTCTGTGCTGTAACTGAATATAGACAAGGAGGAACACATCTGGTGCCTGCACTGTGCAAACGTATTTATGATTAAATAGAATTGAATACCAAAATCCTGCAATGATAGAATTCATTAGACTAGTATAATGCTGCATAATTACTCTTTTTTTATATCATCCACTGCATGCTTTAAGAGCTCTTTTTACCCACTGATATCAAA
Source organism: Sinosuthora webbiana (assembly GCA_013397395.1). Classification (NCBI taxonomy): domain Eukaryota; kingdom Metazoa; phylum Chordata; class Aves; order Passeriformes; family Sylviidae; genus Sinosuthora; species Sinosuthora webbiana. Next base: position 2,617,838 of record VXBN01014479.1, on the reverse strand, counting down.
ATGCTCTGTCATATTTACATACACCCTGTATAAAGGCTGAGGAAGTATTAGACATGTCAGAGGGTGACACAGAAAGGCAACTGTTGTACAATAACTACGGTGTCTGCAAAACAAGAGAAAACTGATTTAAATTCATTCCCCAGCATGTAACTCTACAGACAGGTACCAGATTTACATTTTGAAAGGAAAGGTGCTTCATACTATAGTAAGGAAGATTTCAAAACAACAAAATCAATCCCTCACTCCTTTCCACCAGCTCTCCTTACTCAGCTTGCCTGCCTTGCATTACTGGCCCCTTACCAACACACCATCCACAGATTTCCTCACGGACCTTGCTAAGTAAGCATCGCCCTTGGCTCTTTCCTCGCTGAAGACACCTTCAAACATTACTGCTCACACCTTAGACTTGGAAGAAAGTGGCCAGCAGGCAGTGGCTCTCTCTGAGCCTCAGCATGACTACCTTTGCTCTACTTCCTTCCTACCAACCCAGGTGTCTCACGGCTCCTAGCAGGCAGCCTAGTCTCCCCTCTGGCTCATGCAAATTGTAGCACATGAAGGTCCTAACAACAGATCCAAGTTCCCCAAGCCACCAAGGAAAACAAGGGGCTCAATGCCACAAAAATTTGGGCTGACACCAATAAACTACAGTTGCCATACTTCTTTAAAAAAATTGTTAGGTACCAAAGATTTTTGCCATCACTGTTTAATTTTTTTTCATGTTAAGCCGCCCACTGTCTCCCTAAGGCATGCTCCATCTCCCTCTCAGTGTACTCACTGTTCTTCATTGTTGACACAGAGGTGTAAGGGAGTTGGGACTAACTAAAGAGCTAAGTTAGCTACTAAGGCTGATGGTGCAAATATGCTGGCTGCTCTCCTAGATGGGTTAGGGATGATGCCCAGGCAGCCCAGTGACAATAACAGCCTTTGGATCAGGCTCAGCAGGCAATTATGGAGCTGGCAGATTGGCACAAGGGACAAAGTAACTGTCCACAGCCACACTGTCTTCCCCCTTCAAACAGTGGCCAGACAACCACCTGATAAGAGCTTTTCTCCAAAGCTGTACCTGCAACCAAAGAGTCAAGCAAATGGAAACTGATAAAAGCAGTCTGCAGGGACAGCAAAAAGATAGCTGAAACCAATTACTATTTGCACTTATTTCACATCAGGTTTCTAATAAAAAACCAAAACAATGGCCCTGACCAACCACTTCATTTCCAGCCCTCTCCTAATTGTGGGTTATTGGAGCTATGCGCCTGCAGAATAAGGAAGAACTGCTCTGCATTAAATATGTATTGGGTTCCTAACCAAAATAATTTCTCTCAAATGGTATTTTTATTGTAAACAGAAGACACAAAAGTTCACACCTCAGGTTCCTTAAGATAACAGAGAAAAACTACATTGAGCAGTTGCAAACAGATAATAGGCACAAGAAAATCATTAAGCCAAAATTCAGAAGATGCTGGGTTGTCATTCAAAGGGCTGTCCTCAAATGGCACAAAAACATGCTCTTTCTAGTGACTGTGGTATGCAGAAAATCTATCTTTCAATAGTTACTAGTACAATTAAGAAATCCATATTCTTAACAAGCTTAAGATTCAGGGGACGTGAAAGTTAGGACATTTTTAAACTCTCCTGGACCAGAACACAAGTTAGGCTTTAATTTGAAGTAAATTACAAGTAAATTAAAGTAAATATATATTAACTTGAAGTAAATTAAAATAAAGCACTTGTTTAGTAAGTAACTGTGCATGAACTCTTTCATTTTCATCATTTTCTAATCAGTTAATGTTGACAGAGATATATTTGAAACCTAACTAATTTAAATTTTACATCATGTCTCCTTTCTTTCATAAAAAGCATAAAGGAATCACAAAACCACTTTAATTTGCCAAGTAAAATGGTTTAAAAATTCACAAAATGTAAAATTTCAACAAAGGACTTGTCAATGATCACCGAGGAAGAATTTTTCTGATTTGATTTCACATATAAGCGATAACACCAATTGTTGACCTACATATTCTTGATGCAGAGCAAACAAAACACCAGCATCACAGGAATACAGGCAGTATTTACTGCCCATATCTCTTTTTCAAATGTTTGAAAACATCAAACCTTCAACTAGTCTTTTGTGTAAGGTGTCAAATTCCCAGAAAGATTCCCATATTTCCAGTTTACTCTTAACTGACACTAGGCAAAAATACTCCTACAAAAGCAGTCCACAAAATGGTGCTGCTACTCAAAGGAGAAAAAAAAAAGCAGGTTTGGGAAAATGAAGGGTCCTACTACAAGGAGCCACATGACCTTGGACTCTCAGCAGTGGCCAGGGGCTACTCTGGCAGAGCCCCTCTCCCGCCAGATGCCAAAGACATCTGCAGCCAGGTCCAGGTGTTCTGGAAAAGCCCTGCCCTCTCTCAGCTGGAGCCCGCAAAGCACTCAGCAAGGCAGTTGCCCGGAGCTGGCTGCTGCTGGCAGAGCAAGAGAGGCAGCTCCAGCCCAAATATCCTTTTCTCCAAGCAGCTCTCTTGCACACAAAGCAAAGAGAAGACTGAATATCAGAGGAGCTGTGCCCTGGCAACCTACAGGAAGACAATGCCATTTCCCAGAGCTCCACAGTCCTTCCTCCATCACAGGGCCAGACACATCCCCTGCATGCTGTGGGAACGCCTACATTTTTCCTAAGAGGAAAACATGGCAGGACAGGTCATCACAGGCTAAACACAACTCTGAGACTGAGACATCAGTATCTCTCTTAGATCTCTTTCAGTCCATGTGCTTTTGAAAATCATCGTCCTAGCTTTCAAATACCAAAACTAAATTTAGTATCATTTACAATGAAAAAATAATATGGCTAACTAAATATTTGCATCTAAGCTTGAAAGTCTGAAATATTCTAGCCTGACATGACACAAATGCCAGGGAAAACAAATGAAAAAAGTAAGACCTTGTGAATTACCTAGATGTGATATCACAAAGACACAAGCACTCCCAGGGCAAAATCCATATCTAGAGAAAAGTATTTCATGTTTTGATTGTTTTGTATTACATGCAAGTGTGACCTGGTTTGGTAATTTAAATTATTGAAAAGATATAAAACCTAAAAAAGAACTAAACCAGGTAGGAGGTTTCTTAGAAAATTAATCCCAGAACCTTCCAAGAAAACGAAAATATAAAGTCACCCACAAAGATAAGGGCTCCTAAAGTATTACCAACATGCACCAGAAATTTAAATCATTTACATTAAAGAGTTTAAAGGAACTACTTAAAGTTCAGTATTTGCCCAAGTCTTTGCAAGGTCTGAATAAAAAGTCAGAGAATTTATTTCAAGTCTGTCTCAAGGACTTAGAAGGCAGTCTGGAGAAAGTAATACAATTTAAAGGTTAAACTCATACAATCAGCATGAAATCTTCAGAAAATGTATTTATATGTTTAAAAGATTTTTTCCACCCTTTGAAGAGTTATAAAAGTATTATGAGCCATATTCACATGTAGAGCAGTTTGGAGAAAAGAAAATAATGTGACAGAACTCAGAAGAATCGATCAGACACAGCGCTGGATATTGCACATCATTTATTGATGTTTCAAAAGTACTGCTATTAGGCTGCAATTATATTTTGCTTTTTCTTCATTACAAAATTTTAAAAATGTGAAGGGTACTTCACTTCTCTACTCATCCATTTTTCTAGACAAGTAAGGAGACTCCCAGTCCTTTTTCTCATGAGAACCTTGTAGACCACAGAAAGCCTACACTGAGAGCTCAAACATTTTAAACTGGAAAAGATAGCATAAGCAGTGTGGAACAAAACAAGCATCTCTGCCATGTTAATTGGTCACTAGAATCAAATATTCACCCTACAAAGAAGCTGGTGATTGGAATCAAGTATTCATGATTAAAGGAGCTTAAAAATATAAAAGCAAAATCCTTCTAATATTTCCCAATGTATTTTAAGTATGCACATCTCTGGTATTTATAAAACACATGGAGGGAGTCTCAGCATGCAACCACTTAGTCACAAAAACATTTTGTGAGATGTCCCGCTAAAATGAATGTTCATGCTTTTGTAAAGAATGGTTCTTGGAAATGTACCCAATGGAAGCAAAATTAGTAATAATGACAGTCTTACCTGGTCCCAGGGACAGATGATTCCTCCAAAACACATAAAGAGATATCCCATGGCAACAAGACATACCCAGACCACCAGAGAAAATATACGAAGCAGCTTCTTAAATACAGGTTCTACGCAGACAAGGATAAATATAGCAAAAAAAATTGCTAGGGCTGTTGGAACAGTTATTAAAAATGCCACGTGGTCTTCAACTTCCTGGAAACAGAGGAAAATTAAAAGGAAGTTAAAAACAAATGCACTTAAAGGTCAGACATCAATAACATACTCTACATTTATTCTACATGGAGATAGCAGAAAGACATGACTGGATATCTAACATGAGTTAAATCAAAATAGGATTTATTTCATGGTAAGAAGCTGTTATGTGGAGCCTTGTAACTACTACTGTAACTATTAACCACAACAGCACAACACTTCTTTTACTACTCTGAGTTGCAGCAGACTGTGAGAAGTGTGTGTAGCATGAGAGGGACTGAGTAGGAAAGCTGGTTCCAAGCTCAGCCTGCAGTGAACCCCCACAGCCCATGGCCAACCATCCAACAACTCCAACTTCACACAGAACAGAGAGAGGCAAAATGCAGAAGAATGGAGGCTTGCAAGAGCATGAATCTGCATGAGGAATGGACTTCCCCTGAAGCCTGGCATGCCCCTGCAGAACCTCTCCTCTGTTTTGCAGACTGAAAAGACCCATCACATCAGGAGAGGTGCTGGAGCTGAGCCAGGCAGCCCCATCTGCTCTGTAACAGCCAACGCAACCACGAGAACGTGACGGGTGACAGCAGCAGGGGCTCTCTTGTGAGAGGTACAGAGGTGTGCCTCTGACACACTCCTGAGAGCTGTGCTGCTTACTGGGGGCTCATAGCAGGGATGTCACCAAGAGACTCCCAAGCTCACAGAACCCACTACTGCCCACTGCTGTAGTCTCACAAGAGCACCAGTGACACAGCCAGGAATAGTCTGAGTAACACCAAGATAGATGCAGAGGGTGATGGCAAGGCACTCTGGAATGCAAGCGGTTTTTTCACCAATCCTCACAAAATTAAAGTTCCCAGAGGAGCAGAACCTCAATCCATTCCACTCCTACAAGTTTGATGCCAATACCAGAAAGAGATGCTCTGAGTCTGAAAGGGGACTGCAAGCCGGCAGGAAAAGGAATTCCAGACACTCTAGGCAGTATGTTGGCTTTGGGGGCATGGGCAGTAAACAAGAGATGTGCACCTAGGATCCTGTCACACTGATGTGGTGGGATGGCTCCTGTGACAGGAGTGTTGGAATGGAAGGATACTGGCTCTTCAGGAAAGAGGGGAGAGGGGATGCAAGGAGGGTGTGATTCCCCCTGTGTCAACGACTAGTAAGAATGCACGGAGCATCCCCTGCCGGGTGATGGATGAGGAGCTGAGGGCTTTTAGGTTGGCCTAAAGGGAGAGCAGAGGTAGGCAACATTACAGTGGGGGTCTGCTACAGGTCATCCAACCAGGAAGACCGAGAATATGAAGCCCTCTATAGACAGACAGGAACAGCCTCGTGTTCACAAGTCCTGGTCCTCATAAGGAACTTCAGCCACCCCAATACCTGCTGAAGGGGTAACACAGCAGGGGACGAGCAATCCAGGCAGTTCCGGGAATACACTGATGATAATTCCCTTCTCCAAGTGATACAGGAGAGGTCGGGTTGGGCTTTGAGCAGCCTTTTTTAGTGGAAGGCGTGCCTGCCCATGGCAGGAGGGTTGGCACTAGGTGGTCTTTAAGGTCCTTCTAACCTAAAGCACTCTATGATTTATATTTGAAGCAGATTGAGAAAACTGTAAATCACGCTGAACAATGAAGCTGTCAAAATGCCTCACAAATCAACGACGTCCATAGCTCTATAAAAGCCTTTTTGACAGTGATAGTTGAAAGGTACTACATGTTTTGATTCTGCCTAAAGTATTTATCTGGAAGTACAGACTCTAGATTACATATATACATTTTCTCCTAGCAACTGCTTACTTTGAAATGTACAAACAATGCCCAGAGCAAGGACTAGAATACAACATGAAGTAAGATTCAGAATATTCAATATTTAAATTTATATACAGAACTTACTTGGAAGCTACTACACTAACATCTTTAAATCATCTAATGATGGGTGCATTAAAAAAAATAAATATTTGATTTTCTATGGCTGTACATGCTCAAAAGTATGCCTAGTTGAAATACAACAGCACTATATCAAAGTACAGTCACAGGATCTTTAGTCATTCCCCAGCTGTTATGAATTCTAACAGCCTCATTTGCAGCAACAAGGATTCCCAAAAGCAGGCCCCAAATGCTACTGCTGCAACAATAACCACAGATATCATGCAGAAAAGACTCAGATTCATTTTTCATGGTGAAATCTTCAAGAGAACCTGAAAGTACTTATTTGATGATTTGTAAGAAATCTAAGCACAAAGAAACATTTATTTTCCCCTTATTCGTAGTTGCTTCCTTAGTGCCCTGTTAAATCTTGTTTATTGATGGGTTTTCAACTTAAATACATAACATTTTACTTACAAGTATCTTAATATGACTTTTTTTCCTTTCTTATGTATAAAAGATTTGCTTCAATTAAATCAAAACTAAAAATTTACATATAAATTTGTAAATTTTCAAGCATTTACAAAAGCCATCAGCAGGGAGTTTTTTTGTTTCATTTGGCTTTTTTTTCCCAGATCTAGGCAAGTTTTACAACTTGATACCTAGAGATATTTGCTGTAAAAATCTGGCCCCCTTTGCTGTTCCCATTTCTTCATTTTCCTTGCAGCCCTGCCTGCACTGTGACACCCAGCTGCTCCCAGCTCCAGCCCAGGAGCAGCTACCACCCTGGCAGGCTCAAAACAAGGGAAACATCACAATACACCCTGCCCTGCCTGGCAAAAATCAGCTCATCTTTCAACTCTTCTTATTTTTAATTCTCTTTCAAATTTATGAATTTAAGCAACTGTTATTGCAACACTGACAATCACGGTATAAGCAAAAGAAGTGTTCAGGAAATTTTAAGTGGTGATGCTAACCCTGAAATGCAAACACTAAGCTTCCAAATATCAAAATACACACACAAAGGCTTTCAAGCACTTGGGTAGTCACACTGAAAACAAAATCATGGCCTTAAATTTAGGCAGAGGGGTAAGTGTCTTCAAGAGTACAGAGCTACATAGAGTAAGATACGTGCCATCTTGCATAGTAAGAGAAAAAAAATATAAAACCTACCTACTAGTAGGAAGAACCACTGATTTATATTATCTGAATGTTGTGATTTTTGATCAATCCCATCTCAGAACCTTGTTTCAGTTAATTGATTTAGTAAGTGGCACAACCAATGTCAGTTCAGTTAACACCAAAAGCATTTAACCTCAGCCTTTGACTTCTGCATTTCTAGGTGGGATTGCCGAACTCTTGCAGCAAGAGTCAGCTGTCACAGGCAACAGGACAACATCAACTTCCTTGCACCATCTGTCCTGCAGCCCAAGTCACAGCACCAAAGGAAACCAAAAACTCCTACAGTAAGCCAAGACTGTGGACAACCACATATTTAAATGATGGGAAATTGGCATTTCAGTGATAAGGATCATGCTACAAACATACTAGCAAGACAATCCAGATGCACTTCAACTGCATGCTTCTCCACATCAGTAAAAAAGCAATAAAACTAATGTACTTTCTGGGAGCATTTGGCTTCATAACAGATCAACAATATTTAGATGTCTGTTTAGAGCACATGTATGCTCATGCAGCTACATATATTTATATGTATTCTATAATTGGATCAAGCCTTCAAAATGTTCCAAATTAACAACTACTCAATTTCCTTTTTTTATGTGTACCCTGATCTCAACACTTAGCTGAACTATTTTGATCACTAAAATCTAAAATTTTATTTTTGCTTTCTCTCCTTCTGCAGTTGCCTACTACACTTTCACATTTTGATTTAAATGTATGCAAAGGAAAAAAAAATAGACCACACAGTATCAGCTCCTGAGCACAGGTGACCTCCCTGAGCTGACACAGAACAACATCCTTCTGCTGTCACAAGCTGCTTGCATCCCACCATACCCTGTACAAATTCTGAAGTAAAACTGAAATTTAAAGACAGAATAGTGCACACATTAGGCAATTCATAAAATATATGAGAAAATAAAACTTTATTATAATTTGTATCCTTTACAGAAAGCCTTCACGTGTACAGGAGGATTTTCACAATCCTGCCCTTAAAATACATGCTACTGTCACCTCAAGAAAAGCAGGCCCAGTAAGGCAGAGGTTTATTTTGGAAACTACATTGAACAATATTTCCTTATTACTTCAGAGGAACTAAATCTTTATAGAATTGTAACTTTAAGAGCAGGACATTTAGAACTTGCAGCTTCCTGATCAATATTTGCAATTATCAGTGTGTTTAGCAAGTTGGGTGTTACAAAATCCTGAAGGCTAGCTGTTCCGTTACCTAAAGCACTACCCAAAGAGGTGGGGAGAAGAAGAAAAAAAAACAACCCAAACACTTTGTTTTGGTTTGGGTTTTTTTTTCCCACTAGTCTCAGAAATTAAAATACACCAGAGGTAATGAATTAAAATATCAGCATGACACTTTTGAACATAATGGCTAAGCCTGCAATAGATGGATCTTACCTGACAGCTGTGTCTCCCTGAGTGTTTTCTATCTTGCTGTCTTTTAATTACTGAAGAAATTAAGTCTACTGTTAGAAATTTTTCCAACCCCCACAAATTCTTCTAAAGTGTGATAATCTTGTTATCACCAGTAAAATCTGAAGAGTCACTTTCAATCATCTTTCCAAAACCCACAACCTTCTCTCAATCTAAATCCTGTTCTTTCCTAGATAATGCCATGCCCTCAGTTTAATTTTAAACAGCAAAGCTGCTGCATAGCACTTCACTGTTATATATAAAAATGCAGTCAGATGAAATAATCCAGAAAAATGAACAAATAAGCAGTTAAAATACCAGTTTTAGCATAAAATCTTTTAACATGGTCCCTCATTCTTTTGACACTACTTTATTCTTTTTGTTTAATGGAATTCAACAGTAGTCTATATACAGAGGACTCCTGCTGGGATCCGAAATATCACATGCTTTGAATTAACTCAAACCATTTACAACATTAAACTCCTACTAAAATCTCTTTTTGCTGAGATCAATGAAACATGTTCTAAATGCAAATATAAAACCAAGTGATTAAAGTTCATCAGACATTGATTTACTTTTTTATTTTATACATCTATTCAATTTTCAGTAACTTCAATTTCATGCAGCTGTTTTCAAAAATGTTGAGTGTTAGAAGAAATGTTACAGGGCTCGAGGATTACTAGTTTGCTGACCTCTCAAACATCTTCCTTTAACATGACTGACTGAAAGAATTTGTTGAGTTGTCTCTGCAGCAAAAACTGCCCATTTTTCCTGTAAAATCTTTTCCAGGACTTGAGACAATGATTTTCAGAAGACATAATCACCCTTCTCTTTGTAAAACTGAACAGCATTTAAATTTTCTAATATCTCAATAAATATTTCTCTACAAGGTCTGCAAAAATCTTCGGGCTACTTGTGACCCCTCTCCTATGGTTTTATATTTTGGTGAATTTGCTTACGGCTGACTGCACTGTGTGCCATCTGCTAGACAGCTGGAAAAATCTCCATTTTATTAAGAGGTGCCGTGCCCTGCTCCTGGCCAAGTAGCTGTACAGTTTCATCTAGGATTTCATCATTTAGGACAACAACTGAGAAGTTCTTGCCAGCAGTCTCAGGTTTCTTTTCCATCAATTCCATTAGTATTAGTCCATCTCCACTTCAGAAATTTTGCGGTGTCTTTAAGGCCAGATGCTCTTTCCAATACCACATAATGTTTTCTGGATCCACAACCCAGAAAAACTCTTCTGCCTTTTGTGCCCACCATTTATCTTTCATAAAATAAAACTTTGCTTGTTATTCTTGCTTAACTGCATGGTTAGAAGCTTTCTTATGTCCTTAATATTTTATTTTTTTAATTTTCCATTGAGTTTTGAGCAGTGTATTCAAGGGAACATTAGCATAAAATTAACTAACCTATATCTTTTAATCAAACTGGCCTGAAGTTTGTGTCAATGAAGCTTTTCATTTTCACTAAGGCCCTATGTAACTGTGTGCCTGATTTATTTTTTTTTTCTTTGATTCAGCATTCCCTGTCTAGCTTAGCAGATCAATGATAACAGCATCAGGCCCAAATCCAGTTGTTTCATGATGTCTGTTGCCTTGAGAAATTCAGTTCTGTCTATTAATGAGTCTGATGTGCAGTCTGCACTTGCTGTTAGTGCACAGAGATCTGACTCCAGACCAGATGCATGTCAGTCCAGCCATTTGCACATCCCATGGATCGTGTGGCATTACAGCTGCCCAGCTGCTGTGTGATGTTGCATGTATCCACGAGCAGCAGTTCTGCATCCACGGCCACACTCTACAACACTTTGCATTCGTTAGTACATGGGAACATAACTGGAGCAGCAAGATTTCATCCAAACCCTTCAGATGACCCACCTGAAGCCTTTCCCCAGGCTTGAAAGCCATGAACCATGTGTGCTGTAAATGTGTTCCCCATATGAGAAGTGTGCAGTTTTGCAACAGTGCAGCACTTCTGCTGCAATCCAAGCAAGAACTGTTCTTTGGCATTACAGGCAATGTCCTTGTGAGCACACAGGACCAACACTGACAATTCAGTGACCAATCCTGCAGATCTTGTCAACACCCATCTGGCCACACATATGTCTGACTACCAAGACAAGCACTTTTGGCCAGTGGGGTTTTTTTTTAGTAAGTCCAGTTACATATAGATATTATTTATCTTCTCAATCAGTCAGTAGAAAACAATTTTATCCAGTTTCTTTCCAAGTTTGCCTGATAGCTATAAGTGAACCTCGCCTGCTTCAGTGTTGTAGCAATGATTATCAGGAACACAAAGTCTTGACACACCAGAGATCAAAGACTCTTCTGTTTAATGCAAAAAACATCAGGCCTCACAGAGAGTTTGGAAGGGCTCTTTGGAGGTGCCAGGACTGCTGTGCAAAATAGCAGTAACATATGAAGTTGGAAGAAAACTTCTGGAGGCAAAATATTTGTTGCTAGTGAAGAAAGCAGAGAACTATTGTAGCATTCCCAGAAATGCTCCCAAAAAAACCAACTTCTGGCAAGCAGAAGTTCAATAAGCAGCTAAGAAAATGTGTTCAAAAGGGAAATCAAAGAAACTGGGATATTTGGGGAATAGGGATTTTGTCTCTAGAAGGCAACTGACCTTAAAAAATATAAGAATGAATTTTCTAGCACTTCCAACATCATAGGAAAACATTCAAATTGAATGTTATAGATTGATTGTTATAGAAACAGAGTGCATGGTTTAAGAGAAGCAGTATTGTCAAGGAGACCAGTGAGTCTCAACTAAATGAAAGGACAGAAGTTGATTAAACTCAGCTAAGAAGGTTTCAGCAAAGGAAAGGCAGAACAGACTCCTTTTAAAATCTGGCAGGGAAATAAGACACCATATGAAAGGACACACTCTTCTTTACAAGGCTAGGAAGTAGATGGAAGAACTAAAATACCCACTGTTGAAGCATTATTTACACAACAGTCTTACTGAAAACTTGATGTAAAAAAGACCATCAGCAGAATAATGAAAAAGTAGAAAAGAACTGAAAGCAGTACTCTTCTCCAGAGACTAGAGAAGAAAGGCCTGAATTAACAGTCTAAGAGAATTAGCAAATAGTATAAAGTGGCTATGAGCCAAAAAAAGAGACTGAACAGCAAAGCCTCACAAAAATAAATTACTTAGAGGACTAGTTATCATGCAGATATAAGGAAGACTGTCAAAGAAGAAAACACAGCAGGTCAAGGGATACTGTAGTGACTCCCAGATGGACTTGTTAAGCATCACAACAGCAGATGGAAGCTGAGACCACAGTCTGTGTCTCATGCACTGCTGAAAAACAAAACAAGCGCACAGACAAAAAAAGCCACCCATACAAAGAAAGAGAAAACAAGAGAAAAAATGGAAAGAACCTGGTCCACAAAATTTTGCTATTGAGGAGCTTCTTTATAACAATGACAAATCTTGTTAAGCAAACAAATGAAAAACAAAACCTAAACATTGAAATTGAAAGGGGGAGCTATAAGCTTACAGATTAAAATCTTTGTAGGCAGCCTGAAGACACTATAAAACTCAGAGGCACAGGGCAAAAGCTAATCAATTCCCCTAAGCAACTTGAGAAAGACCAAAGTACAACCACAGAATGCCTCAACATCCAAGTAAGGAAGCTTTTAAAAACTATCTTCCGTAGAGGGGAAAAAAAAAAAAAAAGGAAAAAAAAGAAAACCCTGAAAGAGGATAATAGAAAAGGACTCAGTATAAAGACTCAATTAATATAAAGATTCAATAATGCAGGCCAAGAAAACAACTTGCTTGAGAAATTATTTTTAAGAGTATACAAATAAGTAGAAAATTCTTTTTGAAGAATTGGCAGCCTGCTAAAGGACTTCCAAACAGATGATGCAGGTATTAAAAAGAACTACTAGAGAAGAACAGACTGTAGCAGAGAGGGTTTGGGTTGCTTGGTTTTGTGGTTTGGTTTTTTTTTTAATCTGTTTTCAGTCTGGGATAATTCTCACTCCAAAATAATCTAGGCATGGGGAATAAATCAGAAAGTCTGTCTCAAACTGCAACATCAGTTTAAGTCATTGCAGACAAAAGCAGAAAAATGAAATGTAAAAAAAGAAAATAAAAATCACCACAAGCAGTCAGGATTCACCAGAAAGGGCCAATAAGACTTAAAGAAGAGCTAAAACTGTAGTAGCATGTAACCTGCACCCAAAAGTCCCAGATTATCCAAAGACAGGCATGTGAAGTAACGTCAGTCTCTCCTGGGATCCCTCTCAAAGACTTAGGGAAGTACCAGCACGTGTGGCATCTACACTAGGAAAAATTGTTAAAAACAAAGGTACCAAAGTCCTCAGGAATTCTAGGGTGTATGTTCAAAATATGCATAAACGGTTTGGAAAAGGGCTGAACAGCAATCCAGCAAAGATGAGGGTCAGCCATGAAGAAACACAAAAGCATCTCATAAGAGTCACTGTGGAGCAAGAAAATGGCAGATGGGTTTCAGCAGAGATGTGTGTGCAGAGATGCACCTCGGACAGAGCAATCCTAACTTTATACATTAGACAACAAGCTCTTGGCTGGCTACTAGCACTTTGAGATATCTGGTGTTTACCATAGCTAGACCCATGAAAGCATCACTTAGGTGCTCACCAGCAGTCAAAAAACAACCCAAAATGCAGAACACAGGAAAACAGAAAAAAGAACATCACAATGCCTCCACCTCAATGCATGATGAGCACCATAATTCTGGTTCAATCACAACTTCCAAATGAATGCAAAGGAAGAAAAGAGAGTTTTCAAGAATAGTCAAAGCTGCAACAGAGTAGCGAGATTCTGAAGGAGTAACACTTGGTTTTAAGGTTTCTCTTCTCTGCATGGAGTGAGCACAACTGTCCTTTAATCCAGCTCTTCTGATGTTTAAAGGTAGTGTCCATCTCAGGCCAACAGGAAAAACAACTCCATTGGAGCTATCTGCATGCAAAGGTGTAGCCAGAATCCCATGAGCTTGTGACCATCCCTACTGTATCATATGCCATGGAATAGAGAACAGACACCTATTCCTGCCAAAAGCATTAATTAGTAGAACCAGGATGTGTGTGTGGACCTGTATATTTTACATTCAAAAATATGCCCTGTGCAAACACCATGTACTCAACCTGAACAGTGAGTGGTTTTTTTATACAAACTCATCTGCCATATCAGCAGTTTTTTCTCTCTTGGTTTTATTTTCCATCGATTTATGTCCTCTCCTCTTGTTAGCCACATGTCAGGTAAAATCTGTCAGTGCATAAAACTATGTATTTAATAAGCTGGGGTTCAGAGGGCCCAAGAACTGGCTTTGGGAGTATGAACAGGGCTGTCATGCCTTTCGGTCATCCAGCAGCATCTCAACCTTCTCTTAGGCTGGCAATTATCAAAAGCTTCACTTTAAAACATGTAACAGCATAAAAAACCAGGATGGTCAAACCCAATTACTAGTGGCTACAACACTCAGCTGGCACACTTCTAAAGTTGTCCCACTCAATGGCAGCAGCTGGCAGCCACAGAAGGTAAACCATGCCCCAGAGAGCAAGGACAGTTAATTACATTCTGCTCCCTGAAGTGTCCCCTTCAGAAGAGCGGGGATACAACACGCAGAAAAGGGAGCAAAAATCTGTACTTTGATGAAACTAATTATTTCAGGCTCCAGAGGTAATTAGAACATACTCACATCATTTATTAATCTTTAATATACATATAGTGATCAAAACACTTGCATACTTTATTCTACATGCATTGGTTCTGACTACCTCTCAAAAAAAGATGGGTTAATAACTCAGTTTAGCTTGTTTTTCAGATAAAACCTGAAATTCTCAAAATCCTTCCTCATATTATGAAAACACTTTTAAAGAAAGTCTCCAACAAATGCAACTACTATTTATAGAAATCAGAATACATGGAAGATAAACTGAGCATATCACTCAGAAAGAACGTATATTTTGTAGTTAAATATATTCAAAACATGTCGTTGAAAAAGCTCCATCAGCTAAGCATTATGGATAATACAATACTTCACAAGACTCAAAGATATGTTTTTTTCAGATTAACTGCACTGCAACATGTATTAAAAGTAAAATTATGGCCTTTCTTGTACCCATACAGGTTCATGGGAGTCTGAAATACTAGTTTAGATTTGTAGAAATCAGAAGTACTCATTTGACTGTTTGAGTTATTTAATACTGACAGCTAAATATTTTGGCTGTCACTTTTAAATCGAAGCTAAAAGGTGGCTTTCCCTCACCATTTTCCTCCTGACATAATAACTTGAGAATCTGGCTGTAATCAAGAAAAAGTGTCAAGATGCAACTCACTTAAAAGTAAGAATGACAAAATTTAAACCAGGGAGCACATAAGCTTCTGCACATAAGGAAACTACTCATTTTAAGGGTCTGTTTAATGAAGAAAAAAGTACACTTAAGTTTCTCTCTCAAATTGATGTTTTAAAAATACATTTTGCAAGAATATTCCTAAGATTTAACGAATTGGCATAATAGAATAGCATGAAAAATGGATTTAATATTGAAAGGCACTACTGTCATTTTGTAATTACTTTTCAAGTGTTTCCTAAGGTGGTGCAATTACATACTAAACACCGTTATTACTATCGTAACCATGTTTTAAAAGTTTACTCCCCTAAGGATACTTTCCACACTCTCATATGTCTCTCAGTTCAACTGACTTCAAACCTAAGAGATTTCTTATTTCTTTTATGACTCCATGATCAGGACGACATTCTGCAGAGGCTATTACTTCTATTGTGATAAAATTTCAAATAAAGGTTACAAACGTGTTAACTTACATTTAAAGTATAATTGCCAAATAACATCTCAGGAGTAAAACTTCAGACTTAATCGTAGGAAACAGAGCAAAACAGATTCTGCAAATACAGCTAGTTTTGTGTTAGTTGAGGGCTTTTTCTTAAGTACTGTTACCCTATTTCATTAAAACATAGATGAGAAAATAATAAAATTCAAAGAAAGCAAAACCAATCTGGTAAATTGTTTATTGTTAAACAGATGTCATCACTTGAAGCAACTTTATAAAACCCCACCACCTATCAGTCAGGTTTAAAAATTCCCAGAGCTCACTGGTGCAGAAAACGAGCCCCAGTGAGAGTCTATGGTCATTTTCTGGCATGAGTTAGCAGGGTGGGGATCCCCAGTGGGGTTCACAGGACAAGTTACTAGCCTGGACAACCTCCCCGACCGAGTCCTAGGTCTTGACCAGACTAGACAGTTCTCAGACCACTGTGCTGCTACAAAGGACCATCACAGCACCTGCATCAAGAGAATCCACCCACCTGCCAAGGTATATGAAGCAACTGAAGTGACTCATGAGGAGCAGCTGAGAGAACTAGGGTTGTCTAGTCTGGAGAAAAAGTTGTTCAGTGGGGACCTTAACACTTTCTACAATTACCTGAAAGACATAGCATGGTGGGTCTTGGTCTCTTTCACCCAATACCAAAAAATAGGAAGTGGGAAGATGGCCTTAAATTGCACCAGGGGAGGTTTTGATTGCATATTAAGAAAAATCTCTTCACCAAAAGGGTGAAAAGGCTACCCAGGGAAGTGCTGAAGTCACCATTCCTGGAGGTATTTAAAACACACATAGATGTGTCACTTAGGGACACACCTTAATGGTGGACCTGGCTGTGCTGGATTAATGACTGGATTTGATGACCTTACGGGTCCTTTCCAACCTAAACAATTCTATAGGAACAGGAGCACTAGCAAGCAGGTGCTGAGCCAAGTTCAAAGAGCCTCTGTTTTCCTAACACTTCTCTCTCTCAGAGGAAATAACATGTCCAAGTCCTCAGCCTGAAATCAGTCTTGCTGGCAAAGGGGCTGGGGGCAATCTAGTCTTCCTAGGATTTTCCTGCCAGACTGACCAAAGCACTAGCAAAATTGGAGAAAGGGATATGGACATTTTACCTGGAATCGAAGGATAACAATCCCATTTATTCAGTCAGTTACCAGATCCACTATGCCAGCCATAGCATTTAGGGTCTTTAAAAGATCCCACAGCACACAGTTCAGGTGTGAGGAGGCAGCTGGAAAAAAGTAAGTTCTAACTACTTTTGCAAACCTTACTGAGTAGCTCTGAGAAGCTATTTGGGAAACATGTGGGCCAGAGCAACTCTCACCCCAGCTGCTCTCTGGTGTAAGCAACCAGAAGCCATTGCTCCTGCACTCTGGAGCACACGTTCCAGGTAAGAAAACCTTCAAAACTAGAACCATGGATGGTGAAAAAAGAGAATGCTCAGACGAACACATCATCATCTGCGGTCATTTCTTCTGCCTCTCCCAGACAGAAGCCTGGAACAGGGTCACACCAGGAACAGCAAGGGGTTTTATATCATATATGCACCACTAAGAGCAAGACTTCTGTTTAGAGAAGAGATAAAGAAAAAGTTTCTATACAGCCTGGTGAAACAGATAACTGGGAGAGTAAGTGTAGACACAGCTTCACACTCCTCCATACAGATGGTGCAATAGTCTCTTCAATTTTCAGCATCATCTGAATAAGGTTCAGTGTCTGAAGGTTGCTTATTCAAGATATAAAAAGAAAAGATATGGAGAAGAAAGTGCATGGACCTGTTTTGGGTTTTAGGTTTTTTCATCAGGTTTGATGCTCAAAGAAAAAACAGAGTCAGGGAAAAAGGGCAGAATTGTGCCAATTCACTTATTTTCAGATCCAGATCCCCCCCAAAACAGAAGTTTAATTTGTTGGCATCTTCTCATCACCACAGTTCAATATGGCTTGAGCTGATTCAATTCTTTTTGAAATATGCAGAAGCTACTACGGCAGCACATAATTATTTGGGATCACAACTCGGCTGTGACTGGGGAGGTGGGCACAGAAACAAACACTAAAGGTGTTCAGCTGCACTTTGTCCTCATGATGCCAGCACACCCGGCTGCTCAAGAGATTTGCAGAACACATCTATCTGTGTGAAGTGTTCATCAGTTTGGAGTCATGCATGGAGCAGCCTGGAAGACTCCAGTGACCACTACTGTTATAACAAGAAGTTTTCTTAATCACAGTGTAAATGCAGGGAGTGATCTCTGGTTAAGGTCCTTAATCTAGAAGAGCTCTCGAAGGCTCAAAGAAACATATTCACCATTTTGTCGGAGTTTTAAGATCCCCACTAGTGGGTTGGATATAATTGTCCACAACAAGGAACGTGAAACCAATTTATAAAAATTTAAAGAACATAAGCAGGCAGGTATTCACAGTTCCATGGCAGATCCACTATGAATTTGCCAGTACAGGACTGGTAAATCCACATACCTGGCTTGAGGCTGATAAAGACAGCAGACAATCGGAGCCCAATCCATCATCTGTCTTATTCCCACGGCACATCAGTAAACAACAGCTCTAGTCAGTATGTTATTAATCATTTCTGTCAGCTGCAGTAATGATTAGCAGTTATGGACCCACCATTTTGAGTCACAATTCATGGCATTAAGTTAGTTTTCTATTGCCAAGGTATTAATAAAACTTTAATTTATTAAGATTACAGTTAAAGGCTGAGCATTTTTGTAATATTGCCATACCCATAGTTTTATCGAATTCTTATTCGGAATTTAGGTTGTTCAATACGGAAGATGAAACAGAGGCATGGAAAGTGAGGTTGCCACCAGCACCTCATTAACCTGATGGCTCTGTTTCCAGGCTTGTTAGGGACTGGCAAATGAGACAAGCTCTTAGCAGCAATAAAAGTAACCACAGATGTACTGCGGGTGTCATTAGCGAATGAAAGAAGTAGCAGCCCAGACTGATGTAGTACTGAGGACTGAAAGCAGACAGAAAGCCAGGCAATTCCTGCTTCAGACAGGAAGATACAACAACCTTTCCTGCCTGACTTAAGAGGTAATACTGCCTTAAAAACATCACCCTCAGAGAACATCAGAAGGAACATCTGGCAGGGACAGCAATATCCTAAGACTGTATCAAGTAACCAGCAAGTCTTGCTAGAGGAATATATTGCTATATGCTGTCTAGAGACAAGAAAAAAAGAATTAGAAACATGGGATTTCCTCATGGAACATTTTAATAGGGGATTTGAAAGCAGAACTGTACAGTCAATTATAACTGGAATTGTGGGAAAAAAAAAGGCATTCTAAATACACTGATGTTTATTTTGAATTCCTTCTCACGCTGGTAGTAGCAATAGTATGGCAGAAATAGTTTGAGGTAGGATACCCCCTGAGCACAGCAACCATAGCATCAGGTATGCAAAAAAAACCCTTTGCCTGTCCTTCAGTTAGTGAGGGTTTTCTTACTTCATTACCTTTGCTGTAATTTAGCTTTCTTCTTGGGGGAATGAATATATCGGAGTTTGAAAACACTATAACAGATGCTTTGGCTTACTTTCAGTCTGCAAGGATTCCAAGGAACATTTTCAGACCTTGGGTATTCTTGGACTTTGGGAAAACAGTTGGTGCTCTTAAACTAAAAAAAGCTGTAAATTACATAGGGTTGATCTCAAAAGATATCCTAAAACTGAGAGTAAAAATGGTCTTATAGTATGGCTGTATCATTCCATGCAATTAGGTTACAACAGAGCATCTCAAGAACACAGATACAAAATCACATCGTCAGTGTGGTGACCTTTTGGTGTGGATGGATGAATTTTTCAGAGGCAGACTGATGAGATGAGAACATTACCAGAGGTACACATCAGATGCTTTTAGAGAATGATGAAACATGCTAAAACTACTTTTTCCACGTGGACTTGGAAGACTCTTCCCCCTTCATTTCAGGATGAGATTCTGATCACAGAAATCTGGAAGGGCTTGGCTGATGTCCAGTTTTTACCAGAAACACCAAGAATTTATTTCAGGAATAACATCAATTAGAGGGAAGGAGGATTTGCTGTCCTTCTGACCAAGGGCCCAAAGAAACGGCACACCTCAGCTCAAGCCCCAAGGGGCTTACAAGACTCTCCTGATCTCCTGGCAGAGAAACAGTTCTCTGCCAACCAGATTGGCAGCTAGGAAGTTTTCACATACTCCTTCAGAATGAGGCAGCTACTTCTTCCATGCAGGATCAGCTGACAGTAAATTCAGTCACTCTGATGCCAGAAAACCAATTCCTGCAGAACGTACATCTGCCATGCTGCAGGTACATCTACCTAGTTAATTGTACTCCCTCTTTAAGAGCCATTGACTACTCCTCTTTTTGCTACAGAGGGTATTTAGGTGTGTCAGTAAAATAGATGTGTCGCCAACCTTTAGTTTATTTTATTTATAAATCCATAAAAAGGTTCAGGAATCTAAACTGAGCCTACCAGCACAGTTTTCCTGAGCTTCTCAGGAACTTCAAAGCAGTGGTTGAGGGGGCAACTAATACCTCAGCAACTAATACCTCAGCTCCACAGACAGTCCTTAGGTGGCTGACCCAGCACAATCTCAGAGTGCTTTGGAAGAGGGAAGGCAACACCACACCGCGTTGCAGAAGCACTTTTTGCACTTTTTGCTCAACACATGACTGAGGACACCCTCAAGAAACACGCACCGACACACCAGAGCCTGCACACCAGCAACCATATCTTAAGAGCTTTACAAGGTCACACGTGGCAGCAAGAATCTGGGAGGGAGATAAGGGCTGCAACTAATGTTACCACAAAGCAGGCTTACAGGTCCTGAGCAAGGGGAACAGGCCAGCCTAAAAGAAAACGTGTATCTGGTAGCAGACTGGTGAACTGTAAATTTTCAGAAAAGGAAGAGAAAGAAGATCCCAACAGGTTTAGATCTTCTTCCACTCACAACACAAGTGCTGAAAGATTTTGATATCCCTGAAGTGTAGGTTCTTACTGAAGCCTGTATCTACGGACTAGGCACTAGGCACTCTTTAAATCTAGAAAAATGCATGGATAAAGGGTAAGTTATGGCCTTCCAATAAATTGTACAATTTGGGCATCACCCCTGTCTTCAGAGTTTTTGTTTGATCATGTAAAAAATTAACCACAACTTCAGATATTTCAGGTGCACTCATAATTTACACTATGAATTTTAAAATGGCTTTTTTTTTCAATCTCTTGCAAATTGTGGTTATAAGAGATATGCTCCTGCCCAAGGCAAAACTGTTCTAGACACCACTAAAAATGGCCATAAGCTTTTAGAACTGAAAAGGGAGAGATGGGCGAATAATGAGGTTTTCATATATACTGCATTGAAAGAACAACACAATAGTCAGAGAGAAAATGAAACTGACCTCTGGCATTTTTAAGTCCTGAAAGGCTTTCACAGGTCTGGGAAAATGATTTACTCTCTATCGATTAAAGCAGCAGCTAAACATGGATGACTGATCTCATTTTGCCAGTCTGCAGTTCATGCCAGGTAGAGAAATACAGAGGATGCTCTGACACAGGAAATTCAAACGTTGATACTATCACTACATTATTTAAAACTGCAAGCTGTGAATGCTCATCGTTCAAGCTGACTCTAGAAGTTTTATATCCAGTGTTTGAGGAGATAGAGTGCCTAATTCCAAAGGTCAAAATCACAATAGTTCTCTGAAACAAAAGCAAAATCTCCCAAGAAACCTCTTTCAGTAATAATAGCAGTACATTGTCTGAAAGAAAAGTAATCAGATTTCCAGGCACACTTTGTAAGTAATCTTGTTTACTGTAATTTTGCAACAGCTTTCATAAATTTTTCATCTGAAATCAGGAAGGCTAAAGCTTGTATTCTGACAGGTGGAAAGAGCTGAGTAAGTAAAACACACTCTGTGTGGCTGGCTGTGTTTGGGAACACTTAAGAATACTTTGCCACACAAAAAAAAAGGCAACTCAGACATCACAATGATATATTTTAAGAACAAAATAAAACATGAAAATAGAAGGAAAGCCTCCTCTCACTTCCATTGATTTCCAAGTTTTTTTAAGACAGCCTAGAACATAAAAATGGTTCATGTTTCATTAATATCCATTCTAACAATGTCCAATCCCATGTTCCATATTCTAAGCTGTTCTACAAAGCAAAATCAAGAAATCCAAATTGAGTGTTACAGTGAGTCACTTTTGAGTTTTGTCTCCACAACAGGCTTAAGTAATTTTCAGTGAAATCTAAACTGCTTTGTACAAAATCTAAAGGAAACAACTGTTAAGAAATATTTCCCCAAACTTCAGATGCACAGCACAGATCTGCGCAGATCTATCCCACTTCACTTCCTTTGGGCCTTCTTACAAAATTAAGTCTTCTGTCAAAACAATCACACATGTACAAGTTGTGCAAAATGAAGGATAAGGATATTAATATCAGCTTTTGTGGCTCAGATACTCCTAACTACATGTCCCTTTTATATCACAGGCACAAAAAAATGACTGAAATTCAACAGCTCTATAAAATGAGTCTCCCTTATCCAGATGCGGGAGAAACAGATCTAAACCTTCAGGAATATTTTAATCACAAATGCAACCAGAAACTAGACTATAATAAAGTGCTTTTAGGTGAAATTCTGGGCAGGGCTCCATAGGATTTTGTCCAGCATCCTGTGGCTGGAAGTCCATATAGGCAAGCTTTCTCTCTGCCTGAAGTTACTTTTATCTGTCGACTGGAAACTTTGATGAACCCCACCTCTTTCTCCACTCACCCATCCAGTTGTTAGCTACAGGAAGATAAAGGCTCAGGAAAACGGTTTTTAAAGCATTTTTTTTCCTCTTCCGGTATGTCTGGAATTCCAAATGCAGACTGAGCTATAAAATGCACTCTTTCTGAAGAAGTAATGCCTGGCAAGATTCAGCCAGCTCACAGTTTTGTTTCCATAACTTTCAGGAGTCCTTCCATCTCTGTCCAGTTCTATGACACCTTCATTACCATGAAGGATTCACCTCAAGAGATGAAAATATCAAAATAACCACAAGCAACTTGTAAACAAGCTGTAGACCACGCCACAACTGAAAAGTACAAAATTTAGTGCTAAACACTGTCAAGCCCAAATTCTGCCACCTTGACTGTGGGCAAGTACAGTGTACATCTCCACAGGTAACTCTGCCCGACAGACTTCCAATTCCACCTTCCAACAGTCCCTTCAGCCCTGATGGGCAAGCACCCACATTAACATACTAGAATGAGATAAGTGGTCAAACCTGTATTTGGCACACAGAGCTCCAAAATTTAAAACCTTGGACATTAAATAACTGAATTCTGAAGCATCACCATTACTAGCCTCACTTTTACAACTGTTTTCTATTAAGTAGGAATGGTTGAACAAAAAACTTAAAATACAACTAATACAAACACCGAAAGAAAATAAACCACCAATTGACTCAAAGCTCAGCTAATCCTGCAGGCAGTTCCTTCAGGTTTTAAGACGAAAGTTTGGTCAAGCAGGAAAGCAGGATTCTCTGTATAAGCAAACACTAGCTGCAGTGCCTCTAGGAGAATCCACTAGATTTAGATTACACCGACCTGCTCATCCTTGCTTTTAGAGATAACTAGCTCTATTCAATAAACATTCAGCTTTCCAGAACAACATAAAAAGATTGGGGAAAAAAAAAAAGGCGGGGGGGGGGGGGGGGGGGAGAAGACTCTGAGACCATTCAAATACCCCTTTACTTCAGAAGTATACAGCAACGCCAACAGCCTGCCTCTAATCATTTACAGCAGGAAAACTCCGTAAAGGACCAAGAATTTTACTGCCCTCTGCAGCTTTTCCTTTGCAAGGGCAAAACGCCACCCATTTCAGGGGAGACAAACTGACACCGACTGTCACCTGCTGCTGTGACACATTTTTCTTCCCAAAGCCTGGAAACCCCGCACTGGGCACGCAGGAAAGACATCCGACCAACCAAACTTCACCTTCCTTAAAAACGAAGGCTGTGCCGTCCCAAAAGCTTTCTTGAGAAAATGGGTCAAACACTAGAAAATGATATCATAGGGGAGGGAGGGGGCTAGCACAAGGAGGGCCACGGCCGCTGCTTACTTGCAGTAAAAATATTACTTCAGATACAGGTACCGACTGCATTTTTGTGCGGCGATTCAAACCCTGCCACTACAAAGGCCACCACGGCCAAGCCGCCAGTTGGAAGAGAGCGGAGCCAAGAAATTAAGTGAATTAAACTCGATGCGCTTGTTGACTCAGTTTTCGCTCCATCAGCCGCGCGGCCGCTGCTCAAGCGTCTCCTCTAAATATCGGGCAGCAAAGTTCGGGCGGGGGTTCCCCGGCCCCCGCCGCCACCTCGGCGCCTCCCGCCACCAACTTTCCGCCGCAGGAGCTGCAGCACCGGCTCTCGGCCGCCCCGTCCCGTCCCGCCCCGTCCGGATCGGCTCGGCTGCGGGCGCCGGGTGCGGCGATGCCAGAGGGGCGGCGGGAGAGGGGATGCCGAGCGGCGGCAGCGGGGATGCCCGGGAACGCGGGGATGGCGCGGGTCCCGGACCGGGAGGGCGTCTCTTACCAGCCCGGAGGCGAAGAAGACGGCGAGCAGAGCTAGGCAGGCGCCCATCACGATGAGGAGCAGGAAGACGATGAGCGGGTGCTGCTGGCTCATGCAGTAGTAGGACTCGTAGAGCCAGTCCCGGGAGCGGGACTGTTCGCCGCTCGCCCCGCAGCCGCCGCCCGCCTGCTCTGCCCGCTCCAGCAGGTAGCGGCGTCTCCTCCTCATCATCATCGCTTCTTGCCACATCGGGCAGAGCCCGCACAACTCCCTCAGAGCCGCCGCTGCTGCAGGAGGCAGCCGGGGAGTGGAGCGGGGCGCGCTCCCGCGCGGGAGGCGGAGAGGAGGAGCCGCGGCGGCGGCATGGGCACGGTGCGCCGGGATGCCGCGGCCGCCGCGCAGCCCGCCCGGGGCTTGGTGCGCCTCCGGAAGGCGCCACCCCGCACGCACATGCCTTGCCCGGCTCCCCCGGAGGCGGGGGCGGCAACCGCGCTCCTCCTCGCCGGGGAGGGCAGCGGGCGTCCGCCCAGAGTAAGCGCCCCAGGGCGGCGGCGGCGGCAGCGGGAGGTGCGTTCGCGGGCGACCGTGAAAGCCGCCCCTGGCNGCGTGGGGCCGGGAGCCCTCGCCGCCCGGAGGGGCGCGGTGCCTCCGCAGGTGCCGCTCCCGACGGCGGCCGTGAGGCGGAGAGCGCGGCGTGTGCCGCTCCCGGCCCGCCCCCGGCCGCCCCGGCCCTGCCCGGCTCCCGCGGGGACGCCGCTGCCT
The DNA here is from genome assembly GCA_013397395.1 of Sinosuthora webbiana. Lineage (NCBI taxonomy): Eukaryota > Metazoa > Chordata > Aves > Passeriformes > Sylviidae > Sinosuthora > Sinosuthora webbiana. The sequence goes on along the minus strand of VXBN01014479.1, from coordinate 2,592,881 downwards.
TCCCCACGGTGTGTGGCAGCACCTCCCGGCGCCGGAGGGAGAGATATTTGGAGATTGCTTTGAAATTACTCCCACGGGCGGAGGGCTCTCGCAGGACTGTTTCGCCGGGTACCTTTTCCGGAGGAGGAATCCCCTTTTTAGAAATCATACCTCGATTTTTGTCAAAACGAGCATTCAAGTTGGAAGGAAGCATAACATACATTTCCCCCAGCCTACCACGTTCCGAAGGATTTGGTTAATTCCTATCAAAGCAGGGACTGGAAAGATGTTGGACATCAAACCCAATAAAGTTATGTATCTGTCATGCACATCATTTACAGGCAGTTCTGCATCGCCAGCCCATTGCTTCCCTGAATGTCCCTCCCCACAAGTTTGAGTCTGTCTCTGCCCTCTCTGATATATCCTCCAGCCTGTGTTGTTGCTTTGACACATCCTTAAACTCATAGAGGCTGCCAAAACGCTCCCAGGAGAGGAAGAGAACAGAGCAACACAGATGCTATTGGGCCTGAATGTCCCAAGGGTGTCTTCTGGTGACTGGAGTAATGTTAGAAGCAGGAGGGATTTGGGAGTACTATGCTACTACAAAAGGTGAAAAACGGAGCTAACGTAAGTGATCATGAATTTTCATAAATTAGAGACATAGAATAGAGGGCTGACCATTAATCAAATGGAAGAGAAGACAGGTTACTAGGATGATATAGACCAAAATTATGTGGACTGTGAACTGATTTATATTTAGCACCTAAATTCTGTGCCATTGATTTTTCTCTCCAGAAAAAGAAGACATGGGTCCTCCACAAGTGTAACGATGCAGAGAAACCAATAGCACATGCAGCTCCAAAGCCCTGTCCATATATTTGCACCTCTTAGATTCCTCAGGTTCTTAAAAGGGATGAAATGGGAGCTTTCCTGCCCCCTGTTCCTCTCAGCTGGCTGGATGGAAGAAAAGATGCTTGTTTTTCACTCTTCCTTCTCTTGAAGCGCTTTCTGGGGCAGGAGGAACACATGAGGGAGAAGTGGAAAGTTACAACCGCACCCACTGTTTTGGGAGGGAGAGGGTAAAAAACTCTCAAAAGCAGCAGTGCTAAGATTGAAGGATGAACACAAATCTATGTGGGGAGAACATTCTGGCAGAATTAATTGCTGGGAAGGAGTTAGTAGAGGTGGGTGTGAGAATTTTTGCAACATGAAAAGGCTTTACTTGCAGTCACTTCAAAAATTATGGAGTTGGCCACCCTCACTGTCACACACATATATAGTGAGATAAGCACAGGGAGTTTAAAAAAATCAAGAGCCAAACCAGAATTACAACATAAAACCTCTTTGAAAAGCAGATCTCAGATTTTGGTATTTGAAGGCATCTGTGTTTTGATCTCTCAAAGGTGGAAAGACCAGTGTCACATACATACTTCTTTAAAATTCAAGAATAATTCCATGATCCTGTGAGTACTCACAAAAATGCAGAAGATCTGAACAGGCAAAATGAAGAATGTTCTCTGTTCCACGTGTACAAAAACAATCCTCGCAAAAGCATTTGAAACTTAGATAGTATATTAATACAGATTGTAGAAGTGGTTGTCTTCCTCCCCCAGCTGATTCTGCTTTAATAGCTTTCCACTGCTTTCCACCTTCCTGAACCTGAACAGGAAGGGCCATTCCAAAGAGTTTACCATGATGATCATGTCATTTGTTTGTTATTTCAGTAAGATTTTATGCCTGTAACAGCTAATTCCTCATTATATTACTCTCATGCAATTTCTCAGGAAATAAAATTATAATTGCACAGCAAAAATCTAATTAACCCAAAGGTTGCCCAGTGGTTTCTCATGCCTTTCCAAAACAATGGGATAAGCATAACTCTCTTCTGTAACACAAGACATAAGGTGTTTCAACAGCAGAGCAAGAGAAAGTATCATGGTTACAAGAGGAAGCAAAATGATCTTTTATAAACATCACCTCCAAAGGGCGCAGGAGCAGGCAATTCCTAGACGTTGAAGTCAAACGGGTGAGGCAGAAGGCCAGCTTGGCTGAGCAGGGATCTTTTCTCAGAAGTAAGATGAAAAAGGAAGGTGCATGGCCAGTGGAAGCAAGGTCAGGTGACATGGGAAAAATACTGAGATGCTGCTTGCCACTGTAGGGAGAAAATTGGTGTGGCTAAAGCTCAACCAAAGTAGAAATTGGTCAAAACTGTTGGGGGAAATAAAAAAGGGGGGTTTTGGATATATTAATGGCAATAGGCAGAGAAGAAATAACATTTGCCCGTTAGAGGATGATTATGGTCACCTCCCAAATAGGGACATGGAGAAGGCAGAAGTGTTTAATGCATTCTTTGCCTCGGTCTTCAGCATGGATGATGGAACAAGGGGATCTCAGTGCCCTGAACTGGAGGACCATGACTGAGAGAATGGTCAACTCCCAGTCAGCCCTGAAATTGTGTGGAATCTGCTGCTCCAGCTAGATCTCTAAAAATCTACAGGGCCTGATGGGATTCATCCGAGAATCCTCAAGGAGATATCTGATGTCATCCCAAAACCTCTCTTGTTTTTTGAGCAGTCTTGGGAATCCAGAGAGGTCCCATCTGACTGGAAGCTGGTGAATGTTGTCCTGATTTTCAAGAAGGGAGAGGAGGACGCCAGAAACTACAGGCCTCTCACATCAGTGCCCAGTAAAATCATGAAACATGTTATTCTGGAAAGTATTGAAAAGCACCTAAAGGACAATGCAGTAATCTGTCACAGCCAGCACAGCTTAAATCCTGCTTGTGAAGCCTGATTTCCATTTACAACAAGGTAACCCACCTCTTTGATCTAGAAATGCCATTATATGTAATCTTTTTGGACTTCAGCAAAGTTTTTGATACCTCATGAAGGAGATGAGCAAATATCACAACGAAGCTGTGATGTGTCTTGTCTCACAGTATTCTTCTGGACAAAACATCCAGCATACAGCTGGATCACCATGTTACGTGATGGGTGAGCAACTGGCTCACAGATCAGGCACAAAGAGTTACAGTCGATGGGGTCACATCAGGCTGGTGTCCATCTCAGCATATTCTACAGTTCTGATTCTACAATTCTATGATATTCTAAGTTTCCACTGGACTCATGTGTTTTCTTGACCAGCTGATGGACTCCCCCGCTCTACTTTCCCTCTCCAATCTAGAAACCCACATCTTTCAATTCATCCTTTAAACTTCAGCTAGAAACATTCCACACCTTAATGTCTAAAACCTTCATCAGTTCTTAGAGCAGATCTCTAGACAGAGGCAGTGGTCCAGTGAAAAAAAACCCCACACTGTCATGTAAATAATGACTGCAACATTCTATATATGGACAAGGTAATGGAAACTGTGCAGTACCCAAATCTGAATTTGAACTTCTAATTTGAATGCTCTACTTTTTATTTAACATATTAACACTTTTTTTCTCCCCACAGGATGCATTTAATTAAGTGAACATTATTGCAGTTGAATGACAATTATGTCATTGCCAAAGTTGAAATGCCATATGTTTTTAGAGATCAATTACCCTAGGTAGCTGAAAATAAACAGCCTTACTTGGCTCAACCTGAAAGTTTGCTATGCCTCAGGGAAAAGGAAAGTACAGTGAATTCTGTAATTTGTGGTTGAAAAGCAAAGGACTTTCAGAAAAAAACCCTCTTCATGTATTCTACCTTATTTCTCTAAATGGGAAACAAAAGCAAAGCTAGCACTTAAGATCTTAAGATTGTCAGAAACTATCTCCTGTGTACCCTTGGGACTCCAACATGAAAGAATTTGTTCCTTAGCCAGCTGGTGTTTAAGCATCTGTTGTACCTCTCTGGAGAAGCAAAACAACACAGAACAAAAGGTTGAGGTCCACAGCGGCTTGTCAAAGCAACTGTGAGCCAGAGGCATCATTACACATTGCAGTAGCAGATTAACTTAGAGAACTTGGTCCCTTCCAGCCTCAGCTGTTCTGTGATTCTCTGTTATCACAGCTGATTTCCAGTGTCAAGGGATTTGTGAAAAGTCTTAGGGAAAGAGATAAATAGGAACAGGACATACAGGAGAACCTCTTGTTCCCTAAATTACTCGCTTTGCCACTCTGGCTCAATCTCCATCACCTCTTTCCTTCACTTTCCCTTTTCTGTTGACTTCTACATGAGTGTTCTGGTCAAGGATGCAGCCTAGCTCTCAGCAGAGACAGATCATTTGCTCTCAGCTACTCTGAGAGCTGTAAGACAACCTGAGCCATAGGAAATAAATTGTAGGGAAAGATGCTGAATCCCACAGTCCTGCAAGATAGCAGGCACACAAAAGAGCCACAGCAATTGGCCTGAGCAAAACACTGCCTGCAAGTCCACTGGTGGTCAGGTTTCCTCCTTAAGAGCTGCAGCTTGACGCTGCATAGCCATGGCCCAGCTCCACCAGGGCACCTCATGCTGAGCTGAGATTGCAGATCAAGTTGTCCTACCAGTAAGATTTCACATAGCCAGTGCTTCAATGGCACTTCCAGAGCTTGGATGTGGCAGCATGGCCAAATCCAGGTCAGCCAGACCTGCTTAGGGCTGCTCTGGAGAGCTATTCCTGTGTCTCGGTTTGGGAAGACAGGTATCTGCTAGATACAAGTTGGAGTTTGCTTTGGAATGAGAAGTGTAAGTCACGCTTCTCTTNAGCCATAAGGTATTCATAATATGTGAATATATCTGATGTGACATGGGTCTTAACCACATTATCTTGTCCGCTAAGGATGCATAACTTTTGTTGTTGTTTAAGACTGAAAACTGCTATTTTTTACTGAATTTTTCTGGACTCATTTTACTGTGTTCAGTTAATGGGACTTGGTCTTTCAGACCTTATAACTGCAGCTATATGTTACTCTTGCTCTTCAAAAAATGAGGACACAATTTCCTACAGAATTATATTGGATTTCACACACCTGGAACCAGGTGAAATTCACTTTTGTTTTAGATATAGACTTCTCTGAGGTGTTTAACATTGTTATTTAAGGTCCTAATAACAGTCTGACTGTTCTATAATTCCTTGTGTATTTTTTCTCCCTCCTCATTTTTGAAGATAGTATCCAACTTTGGGCCTCTCTTAGCCTCCATAAACTTTTAAGAGTGTTTACTAAAAAGTTCTGAGGTTATTGAAGGAACTACTTGAGATTCAGATGATCTGAAAGTACCTCAGTAACCTCTCTTTTTGCACTATTTCCTCACAGATGGTGACCACTTTGGTCATCTAATCATAGATAACCTTTTTATTAAAGATTGAAGCAAAATATAGATCAGATTTTTAAAGGTTTTGGACCATCTGTTATTAGCTGAATGGTGGGCCAACTATTTCCAAAGTCTCCTTCTTTCAAAAAGCATGTGACAAACAAAAAATTATCCAGAATTTCATCACTTTTCTTTCTGCTTATACCTTGGCCTTTCTTATTTTGATCATGCTATTCTTTACACTCACTGTTTTAATATGACTTAGTTTCCAAATTCTATATAATATTATACTTTTTCTGTTTCAAGGCATTAGGCTTCAATAATACACTTCCTCATCTTTCATATTGGGACAGTTTGCACTTAGTGGTATTACTTAGGAAACCACCTACTCTTCCTGATAACCTGCTTCAGGTGGGAGATCTAGGGAAAGTAGGAGGAAAGCAATAAAACTCTGGAAATTTGGAAGTGCTCAGGTGGTTTTATAAAACTGAAAATTGACTGGACAAACTAGAGACAACTACCATAGGCAGCTCAGGAAAAGCCTGTTCAACATATAACTACAGTTAGGGCACTTTTACAGCTTTCAAATGCATAAAGAATAAGATAATAAATAATTTAGAACATACAAGAATACCTCTATACTGATCAACTATACAGCTTCATCTTGAGTTGCATTACCCTACTTAACCCACCTCATAAAAAACATTGCAGAATTAGAGACAGATTCTTCAGAGAACAGTTAATCAAAACCGAGAAATAGTTTCTTCTATTTAGCAAATGTATAGGACTGTTATTTACACAAACAGAATATAGGAGGAACAATACTACTGCACATAAAATTATTTTAGAAAAGACTGCTTGAAGTTTTTGTTTCCTTTATTTTGTTTTTTTTTAAGAAAAATATTAGACTGAAAATTAAAGGAATGAAATGCAAAATTAGTGAGTGTCATATGATATTTCACTGTGGTAGTTAATGTGCAGAACAGAACTCTGTCACAAGAGACTTCTAAAACAAGAATTTCAGGGTAACAAAACTGATTTGGTTTTGTATGCTTGTCAAAATAAGTTTGATAATTGTCAATAATAACATAAATTACAAGGAATATTGATGCTGCTGTTTCACAATTAGCATCAGTGCAAGGCAATAGGTGCAGAGAGAGATTTAAAAAAAGTACAGAAGGCAGATTATGTCAAGATGGGTTTTTTGCACCTTCTACTGAATAGTGATGCGGCTATTTTTTTTTCCACTCTCAAAGACTGGTTATTAACATGGATTATTCTTTGTTGTCATTCAGCAAAGTCAGTGGTGTTCCATTGGGGTCAGTGGTGTTCCACTGAATTTAATTGATCAATAGAAATGTTGATTTCCTGAATAAAGGGTGACACCATTGATTAAAAGCCCACTGAATCACACAACACAGTCTACATGTTCTTCCTTCAATAAGGGAGGCATATATATAGTAAAATTATTTTGGTTCTAGACATTTTATTATGATCTTTACTCCATCTGCACAATCCACTGAAAGAAAAAAAAAATGCACCTAAAGCAAATTTATAAGTGTGCAATGCTTCAAAATTATTCCAATGATTAAATCAGATACAAGGCACTTACTGACCGATTCAGGTTAATCAAGTTAACTCATACTACAGAAGAGAAATGCATAAATCTAAATATAAAATGAGCAGCTGAAATAGAGAAACGCACATAGGTAAATTCATATCTAAGAAAACCATATTCATGTGTATCTAAAAAAAAAGTTTTTGCAAAATCTCTGTTTTGCTTCCATTTTTCCCTCAGTAGCTGTCATAGTTATGTTAAAGGAAGCTTCCTCCCAGCAGAAGCTGCAAATGGCAGTGCAAATAAATGGCACAATCCTGCAAAATTCAATGTATGAATAGAGTTCTGAAAATACTTAAAAGCAAACAAAAGTCTATATATGTTAATTCTGGGATTTCTGTGAGACTTTTTGAAAGCTTGGAATTAATTAGTGAAATAGGTTTTTGCAAGATGGAATGACAAGCATTTTCCCTAGATGAAAAATTTCCTGCTTTTAATTTTATAGTCTTCTTGGCTCCAAGAAAGACAATCTCAGCTCATGTTTTTGTAATTACTGTGGTATTATTTATTTAATGGCCAAAGTTTTGCTTAGACTGAGAAAAGAACTGTAGGAAATGTTATCAACAAGTTAATATTTAAATTGGACTGGACTTAAGCACAAAACTACAAGAGTTTAACATCACTCCAGATTTGGACCTCAGGTAAAATTTATCCATATTTTTTCCACTTGCCAGAGCTATACTCTCTCACTCCTGCAGAAGTCCTGCATTTCTTCCTCTCCTTCACAGCTTCAGCATGTCCTGATAGATAAATGCTACATGCTCCCTTCAGAGATGGAGCTGGCACTGCTTGCTTTCAGACCTCTGTTCTGCCACTTAGTGACCTTAGCAAAAACATGTTAACCACAGATGGCTTCCAGAATCGTGTGAAGCTGTGTGAGGTAATGGTTTCAGCTGCATATTTGATAAGAGCACCCAGCTGACAGCAGAAAGTTGTAAGAATTGGTAACGTTCCAGGACCCAAGTCTGCAGAGTTCTGCCAAGAGTAATTGATCCCAGGATTTTGGAGAAAATGTTATTTCTGGAGTGAGGAAGGAGAGACTGAGCTGCTGCTGAGGATAAGAGTCACTCTGGCCATGAAATCCCCTGGTACTGAGTGAGGGATAGACCAGGGTGCTGGAGTCTGGGAGGCTGGAGAGATTTTCTGAAGGGAGGCTTTGGGTGTGTGGGCTGAGTCAGGTCCTGGCACAGCATCACACCTTAAATAGAGATTGTGGGTTGGCAGCACAGCCTAACCCTACTTAGCACTAAGGAATGGGGAGCTGTAGAGTAAATGTCATTGGCAAACCCAGTCCAGCCCTTTGCCTTGCTGATGAAACCTACCTCATATTGGGAGTGCTTCTCTTGTAGCTTTGGAGAAAAGATATTGATATTAATCAACAAAATATTCCAACTTCAGAATTTTTCTTCAAGCCAGCTGGTGGATACACAACTGCACATCATACACAAATACACTATGTGTATTTGGAGGGGAAGCTTGTAAATAGCTGATAAAGAATTCTCTCAGATTTTTGAGCACCATCTTATCACTAAGAGTCTTTGTGTAAATTTTTCCATTTTTTGAGATCAAGATCTCAAAAAATACCAGAGACCTATCCATTTCACAGGAGTTTTCTCACTCCTTAGGGCTGAAAGAAAATTGACAGTTGAGGCACACAATTGTGGAGGTCACAAAAGGGACCTCAAATGATTGTCTAGTCTGACCCACCCTGCTCTAAAGAGGGTCATCTAGAGCAGGTTTCTCAGGAGTTGTCCAGTTGAGTTTCGGGTACCTCCAAGAATGCAGATTAACCAACACCCTTGAGCAACCTGTTCCAGTGTTTGATCATCTTTACACTAAAAAAGCTTTTCCTAAGCAGTATTTGGTTTTTTGCATATTGTGCCCATTTCCTCTTGTCCTTTCACTGAGCAGCATTAAGAGTCTGTCTCCATCTTTTCTGTTATCTCCCCCCAGTCAGGTATTTATATGCTCTTATAACCCCAATGAACCTTCTCTTTTCCAAACTAAACAGTCTTGAGCTTTCCTCTGAAGACAAATCCTTCAATTGCTTAATTGACTTTGTGACCTTAGGTTTGACAGATGGCTTGGAACATTTGTCCAAAGTCCGGCATCAGTCTCCTGCAGAGTGGGAAATTCAAAAGAGGGCGATAAACTGATGAAGAAATACAAAAGAATACTTAAACAACTCAGTAGAAAACAATCTAAGGCAACAGTGACAAGGATATAGGAGTAATTTGGGAAGTTATCAACATATGAAGAAAAGGATATGAATTAGAAGGCAACCAGATAATGAATAAAATTAGGGTCAAATAATATAGTTACAGAAACTATCCAGTTATAAAATAGGTCTTTAATAATGAAGCAAGTTTATTTAAAAAAACACCATCAACAACAAAAAACTGAAACAAAAATCGGCCATTACCTATGCAGCTCAGACATTAGAGTGGAATTTGTAAGAGTAAGTTTACAGTTAAGTAGAAATCACAAAAGACAATCAGAATTCCCAGGAGCAAAGCATAACATTAAATGTCATAATTGCTATGCTGATATACTTAGAGCAAGAAGAAAAAAAAAAAATCATGGAGTCTTATCTAATTAATAAAGTGATTGCATTGGTCCAAAAATTTAAAAATATCCAAAGGATCAGAGAATGACAGTTTGCTCAGTTAAAAAAAAAAAAAAAGAAAAAAAAAATCCTTTGGTATGATTACTATCTCATAGGCTAAGAAATCCTGGGTTTGCTATTACACTGTAGTTTTATGTTTTAAACAAAAGAGAAATACTGGAGTTTTCTGGATCTGTGAAAAGCTCATATTTTGAAATATAATATGTTCTAGTCATTGATTGTTTGGGAAAAAAATAAAATATAAAAGTTGAACAAATATTTTGGTTATGAAAAGTCACAGTAATATATTATGAGGTTTAGGAAGGCCAGCACTAGTATTGTCTCCTACTGATGCCTAATTAAGCTTGAGAGTTGCTTTCCTACCATTCTCCCTGGAGCAGTCATGCATGTGTCCCTTTTATTACCAAATTCACAGCTCTGGTTGGAAAAAATGACTTGCAGCTGATTTTTTTCAAAAAGGCTAATGATCTCAGTTATAGAAAAATACAGGGGATACAGTATAACAGAAATCAAGACCTAAACATATTATTCTTCCACAGACCCTATTTGATCTTAAACTCAGTTTATTTTAGACTAATGGGGTTTAGTAGGGAGAAGAGAATGACCATTCAGGGCCATGTGTTTTATCTATATCAGTTTTCATGTCTGAATCAACAGCTATAAAATTGATATTAAATACAGATTGGAGGAATTATTCTGAATTAAATGAGATATTTCCTTATATTGTGCATAAGCAAAGTGTAGAGCTCTTTGTTGCAGGATGCTCTGAATGCTAAATATTTGCAAGTGTTCAAGTAGCAACTTGAGAAAGTTGTGTGCTGAGGGAGGAAATCTGACGCTGGCCATTAGGCTCAGAAAAAAACTTCCAGTTCATAAAGTTCCTGAGCAATCCGTCTTTCACAGCCACAAGTTGCCAAAGTCTGAAAGGGGAGTCAAAGGAGACACTACTACACATTTTTTCCAATTTTTATACACCTTCCTGCTGCAGTCTTATAGTCCACCTGGTTTGGTGCTTTAAGTTGGTTTTGAACATGGCTACAAAAAAATATACAAAAAGTTTCTTTTACTCTCTGATCAGATGACTGCCATCCAGATTGTTGTAGCTGCAGCAGCCAAACTATCCAGCTTCCAGGTGTCTGCTGCATGTCCTGTAGTTTTAATCCTGTTTTATATATGGTGTTGTCCAGCTTGTTTTAGCTTAATTATTGCGTGGCTTTGTTCAGCTATGTAGTTCTTCTGCTTCTAAAGGTATCATGACAATACAATGCACCAAACCTAAGCAACCATGGTATAACTAGCCCCAGTGAAGTTGGGAAACATGAAAAAATAACTCTGAGCAAACCCAAGGAATGAACCTTCAACACTGTTTTCCTTTTAGCTAAAACTCAGGTCACTGACAACTTCCTACAACAATCCATGGGAAAGGTGAGCGCCTAAAGGGAAAATACTTTGATTTTATTGTATTACTAATGATCTGTAGTAGAATTAAGAAATGCGGAATGTAAGTGCTTGTAACTGGACTAAGAATAAGTGGTTGCCATATTTCACTAGACTGTTACAGCATTAGACCAGCAGTAAAGTCCAGTCATGGATCTCCATATGAGTTGTGGCCTCTTATTACTCATCATGAACTTCAGTGCATAGTACTAAGCAGGTACCACTACCACCACAGTGCTGGGGACAGGTTCCTGGGATGGATGGACCTTGGATCTCACTCCAAGGACTAGGACTTTTATTGAGAAGAGGCTTTGCAAAAAATTACCTCAATGAAGTACTCAAACTGTTCTCCTAGAACCATTCTGAAGTTTTCTCATCTTGGAGAGCAGCACTCTGCATGCATTGTAATGCTCCTGCTATTATAATTGGAGTTTCTGGAGTGTTTCAGAAATCGTAGAGGATAGTCATTAAGACTGGTAATAGAAAACAGATATCTTTTCAACAAACAGATCAAGGGATGCAATTTAAATTCTCACCCACCCTCTACTCTCATCCAAGGCTCCAGCTGTATAAAAACAAGAGTTAAACTCAGTAATACATAAACATCACACAAAAGTGAGCTTCAAAGCCGTATCCTTTCCCTCTTTTACTTTTCTTAGAGAAGTACCTGTTAATCAACTGATGAACCAAAACAACACAGTCCTTATTTACGGAAGCAAAACACATCCAGAAGCTAAAAAAATACCTGCCTCTGCAGCTGAGTTCTGGCCAGTGAAGATGGGACTACGTTGTCCAAGAAAATTTTAGGTCAGATATTCCTTTCCTCCTTCTCCCCCCAGATTCCTGTACAGAAATAGCACAAGCACAGTTACATCACAACAGGAACAGTCTTTCTTCTCTAAAAAAGACGGACATCCATAACAATGATAAAAAAGCACAAAAAATATTAGTCTTAGCATTGTGCCAGCAGCTTTTAAATATGAAGAACTAGTTAGAGGTGAAACCAGTTAAATTAAACAATTACTGCAAGAAACCATAATTTAAAGATAACTTCATTCTTCTATTATTGTTGGGCCAGTTCCTGAGTCTGTGTAAATACTGATAAATCCCATTGAAATAAGTCTCAGTCCTCAAAGGCACAAAACACCTTGATGCAAATAATTTCTGGGATATAATTTTTTTTGGGGATTCAGCATTCCTAGGAATGTGATTTATAGAACTCCTCTAATCAAAAGAAAAGTCACATCCCTGTGGCTTTATGTTTTCTTTCAGCCATACTAATTAAAAAAAAAAAAAAAAAGTAAAAAGCCTTCTGCAGGAGCACTACAAATGGACTTATGTCACATCTATATTAAGTAACACACAATTTATAAACTCCTAGAGTGTTCTTTGGCAAACAACTTTGTTCATTTGAATTACTGCAAAATATTGAATATCTGAGAATATGCTCTTGGTGATCACAGCCATTCATTACAAGTTAAAGGCTGAATTTCCAATGTCAAGGACATAGTTTGAGAATTTTTTAACAGGTGGGATAACAGGTAGAAAAAGAATTTCAGAAAAAGTACATTGGTGGGATGCAAATACCACATAAAGTAGAGAATCTCAGAACTTAAAGTGGAAGAGGTAATGAAATATTTTCTTCTGTTTATGTCAAAAGTCATTAAAGAGATTAAATTAAAATCCATTAAATTTCTGGGAGAAAAGACCATTTTATAAGCCAGAAACACAGTGAGTGGTATAAACAGTCCTTGATAACACTCTGACATTCCTCACTCTCCCTCCCTGTTAAGGACAAATTTTGAGATAAAGACGTTTTAAGAAAAGCATCTGTGACTTAAAAAATTTAGCAATGACAGATCATAGAGGATTTGCACCAACTCACCACCCCCTCCCCAGAACATGCTGATGATATTAATTACACTTTATCCTTTAGCTATGATTGTAACAGAAAATGTGCTAAATACCTATTAGCTTGAGTAGCAACTAAGTGAGCCTGGAAATGTGTTTTCATTAACACTGCGTGATTTCTGATATTGCAAACTAGGGTGAGGCATCGGTAGCAGAGAAGCTGTGAGAAAGACTAAATGAATGATACATCTGGTACAGTGCCAATGGATGAGGACTAAGTGTCTTCCTGTAACACAGCAGGCCTCCTCACTGCCAGAGGAAATCAGACATGGGAAGGGAGGAACCGTGTCTTGTAGGGTTGAGTCTGAAGGTCTTCAGACCCTTTGAATTTTGACACCAAATCCTGGCTTTGCATGGCCACAAATGAAAAATGAAGTACATTAAGTCTTCAGCACGAGAATAAAACTTATTTTGATTTTTCAGGAGATGTGAGGATTGAAACCAGGAAGTTTAACTCAGAACAAATATTTATCCTGACTGAAATGCCATTTGGATAAATATATTCTCCTGGTAAAAGAGGCATTCCCAATATAATATATTCCATACCATATTTTCCAGAGGTAGCTTTTTCTTCATCGCTCAGATATAAATAACTGCTTCACGTTTTTTATTACTTAAAATATTGTTTCACTTTGCTTAAACAGGGGGATATGATTATCATAACATTGTTACTGTTATTATAAGCAAGACAATAGCATTAATGCAATCACAAAGATGAAAAATCAAGTGCATAAAATGCCAGAGCAGAGGCTGAAAGCTTTAACCACCCTCCAGGTATTTATTTGTATCCCCAGGAAACCATAACATGCTATAAAACAATGTGGAATATCTTATCTAGTATAACAAACCTATGCATGGAACATATATTCTTCCTTAGTGTGTTTGCTTTATAGATTTGCCTGATCTAGAAAACATGCCATGTGTAAAAAAAATTGTAGATTAGCATACTATGGGAAGAATAGCTTACATTTTAGAATATAAACATCTTATGCTTGAAGCTTTTATTCTGGGAAAAAAAGTGAGCAAGATTTACTATGTGAATGGGTTTCTAACATGGAATGGCAAAAATGAAGTCTTAGGCTAGTGCTGAATAGCTGCATAAGAAGGAAGCATGCAATAAAATTGTACAAAGTATGAAGAAAAAGATATAGTTGAAGAAAAAAAATATAGTTGATATCAAAATCCACAACAGTGTGAATGAATTATAGATCAAGTGCTATGCAGTCTACTGGGCTGTGGAAGAGTAAACCCTGCAACTTCAATGCTTTGTTGTAAAATTGTTGGCAGAAAGCATAAATTCATTGTGTAACAAAGGTAGACCCAGAAGTGTTGAGAATTGCATATTACATGTAGGTAATGTAAATATTCATCTTCCCAGTGCCTGGGAAGGCACTTCTAGGAAAAGGAAGCAAATTTAATTATTCCTGGGATCAATACAGTTTATGTCACTGGAAAAAAAAACCAACAATGAAAGGCACACAACATTTTTTGTAAAGATCAACTGAAATGAATTCATAAAAAATGCACTTTCCCTCTGGATATAAATAAAACCACAGAAGAAAAATCTGGACCAGTTTAAAAAGATGCATAAAAAAATGAAGAGTAAAAAAATGTGGCATGAAATTATGTATAGGAAGTGTAACAGTAAAACCTGTAGTGAAAAATTATTCCTGTAATTACTTGAGTTGTAAAATTAAAGCCTAAGTCCTACTTTGAATATGAGGGAATGCTATGACAGGCCCTGTGGAGAGGCCTGATGATTAGGCATAATTTTTTTTCAGTCAGTTGCAATCAGATAGCTATCAAAGTAAAGATAATTGAGGAAAAATTAGGAGTCCATTTTGTAATAGAAAGGGAATATCTTGGTAGAAAAGATGCTTTCAATTCACTAGACCTGATGTAATTTCATCCTAGGCACTGGTCGATGATATCTGATTTCTGTCCATGACCGGGTAACAGACTTCAGAGAAAAAAAATAGTTGAGTAAGGTTTTTAAATCCATCTCAGATGGTATTGTCATATGCAAACCAGGGAAAAAAATCCACATATTAAATTACTATAGAGTGGTTGCAGAATTGCGAATGCTCAGAAAGTCTCCACTGAGGGAGCAGCTATTTCTATCTCAGTATCTGAATGATTGGAGCAATCTAGAAAGATCCTGTGCAAGTCTGTCCTGAGTCTAATTCGTATTTTCATATGTAGCCTGGGGATGAGAGAAGAGAATGATTTATTAAATCTGCAACTGAGATCAAGAAGGAAGAGGACTCAGGTTATATCTGAAGTGAAAATGAAACTTGAGCTGGTGGGGATACGATACAAAAAGGTATCAGAGCTACAGGAATCCTGCTGTGCAGAGTGAAACACATGGTGCTGCCTATAGGTGGGAGAAATCCACTTCACACAGAAAAAAACAAACATCTGGCCTAGTACAGGCATGCAAAAAGGAATCTAAAGGTTGTTGGGGCCCCATGCAGCACTGGGAAGGCAAGAGCTAGAGCACTCTCTTCAGAGCCTGACACTGCTGTTATGGGAGGAGCTAGACCAGAAAAAAGACAATCTACAGCAGAAAGCAGATTGAATAAAAGACTGGAAAATGCTGAAGGCAGCTGGGAGAAAGAGAATGGAAAACCTCTCATAATTGAGGGACTAGTTGGTTCACGTGATGAACAGAAAGAGAAGTAATGAATTGTAGGCTTAATGGGGAAGATGTTAGCAACTCTGTAGGACTTTTGTTTTGTTGGGTTGGTTTTTTGGGTTGTTTTTTTTTTGGTTGTTTTTTTTTTTTTTTTTGCTTGTTTATTTGGTTTTTGGGGTTTGTTTGTTTGGTTTTTTTTTGTTTTTTGGGGGGGTTTTTTTTGGTTTTTTTTTTGCCTAGAAAGATCCTTACATCACTGGAACAAGTTAGAGAGCAGCTGACAGGATGTGAACAACAGTAAATCTTGTTCTGGACCATGAAATCTTGTTCTGGACCATGGGATGGGCTAAATGACCTCTTGAGTCTTCTCTTCCAGTGCTATGATGACTTCTGCAGTGGTGTGACCATGAAATTCAGGTAATTGCAAGTTCTGTATTACATGGTTGGTTCTAATACCTGGAATCTTCAAAGTCACTCTTTTGAATAGAAACACTGTCTTGGAAAAAGCTTGGTTCAGGGTAGTCTTTATCTGCACAGACTATTGGCGTGTCTACTAATTTTTTCTGTGTTATGTAAACTTCAAATATATTTCACCAGGTGGTGCTGTTACACATAACCTTTCAAGCCTTACCCTACCCCCGGGCACATGACACTCTTGGGAAAGCGTCTGTGGGTTGTGCAAAGGTGTCCCTAGAGGCAGAATTACGTTTAGTCTTTGGTGTAGCTGAAGGAGTTCCGGAAAGAGGGGTTGTCTAAAAGGCTGCTTGGCAGGCTTAATTTTGGACTGTGTAAAGGATATGGCGAATTCTGTATGTGTATATAAATGTGTCTGTGTGTATGTATATTTCCTTTACTGATCTCTCCATCCTTCAAAATCCTGGATATGACAACAGAAACATCATGCAGCCTCTGAGCAAAATGCTGCCATCCATGAGTGGTGCATATATAGCTGTCATATCTAAACAAATGCCCTGCAAATGTACTGTGAAAAGCACAAATAAGATTAATTCATTTAGGGACTATTTTTGTTATACAGCCCAACAACACAAGTGTTCTGTGTTACATGGATAACAAAGATAAGCCTTACATTTATTTAAATTAGGCCAAACAAACTTTGGGAGACTGTATAATTCTGCTTTCTAAATACAGAAAGTGTTTATATTGTCATCTTAATGTTCTCTTCTATAAAATGAGGACATTATGATATAATTATAAAAACTTAGGGCACATACAAACTTTCACTGAAACTATGAAAAAAATAAATCATAGAATCTATAAATCTAATCTAGAAGCAACTTCAATGGTCATCTAATCCAAACACGTTCCTGGTCAAAGGAACCATACCCAACTAGATCAGGTTTGCCCAGGGCCTAGTGCAGGTGAATGGATGGAGATTCCACAATCTCTCTGGGCAATATCTTCAAGGGCTTAACAGTTTTCACATGAAATTGCTTTCCTTGAATCTAATCAGACTCTTTTGTGCACAACTTAGACCTATTACCGCTATGCAATTCATTTTGCATTTTTGAGAGGAGCCTGGCTCTATTTTCAATACTGTTCAATTAAGAACTTTAAAAAAGAACTAGGAAACTCTCTTAACTTCTCATCCTAAGGCTAAGAAAAACCTGTTGTCTCATTGTCTCCTGCATGCATTCCAGACCTAATCAGCTCCACTGGGCTCACTCTGGTATGCCAACATTTTTAAGAAGCAATTTTTGCCACTATGGTTGCTGCTTGTCTTATCCTCATCTATCTCTAAAAATAACCTGCCACAGATTTTTCTACATGTGCTTATTGGGTAGTTCAAAACAATAAGACCCCTCCTCACCCTTCTCTTCCCTTGAGAGTCAAAGAAATCAGTTCTCCTCAGCACCCTCTCACACACCGTGTGCTGCTGTCCCATAAACACTTTGATGTCTCTCCACTGGATTCACCCCTGGGCAGCAGTGTCCTTCTTGTGCTGGGAAGCCCACAAGCAGTCCAGCTGTCAATAGCCCACACAGGAAGTATCACCACCTTTGGCCTGCTGGCTACACTTCTGCTAAGTTGTTGCCCATCCTTGCTGTAGGGACACTTGAAAGAAACATTTTACATCCTTCCTGTACGCCAGGATTTCTTACCCCTTTCCTGCGAAGCTGCTTTCTAGCCAGTTGGTGCCCAGCCTGAATCGCTGTACAGAGTTACTCCACATAAAGGTTTAGGACCATAAATCTGTATTTGTTGAACTTCATGAGCTTCCTCTCAACTTACCTGTCCAGCTCATTGAGCACCCTCTTAATAGCAGTCCTGTCCAGTGTATTGCTCTTTTCTGATCCTTATCCTTCCATATGGACTACAAGAATACTATGTTATACTATATCAGAAGTTAAGGTAAATGTCCTGTACTTGCTATTCTCTTCTCACAGAGTCCGGCATTATTACAAGTGGGCAGGATTTCCTCTTGCTAAATCTATGCTGACTTTTCCCTATCACCCTCCTGTCATACATTTGCCTGGCTAGGGCTTCCAGGAGGGTTTGTTTGCAGTTCTGTGGATTGATGTTAGACTGAAGGTTTGTTACTATTTGGGTTTGCCTTCCTGATCTTCCTGAAGATGGGTGTAATATTTGGTTTGTTCTGTTCATAAGGAACCTCCTTTATTTGTCTTGACCTTCCAAGGATGATAAAGCATGCCCTTACAATGACTGTGTTTAGCTCCCTTAGCAGCCTCGAGTGAAGTCCATCTAATGCTGGGGATTTGCATGTGCAAAATTGACTTGATTACTTTCTAACTACTTTCTGAACAATGGATAATGCTATATTCCCAGAGACTCTGCCAGTAGGCTCAGTGACCCAGGAAGCCTGATAGCAGACATTGTTGGGGAAAACTGAGAAAGTTAAAAGGCATTGGATACCTTGACCCTTTGTGTTCCCTTATATGTTGATGGACATACAGAAGTTATCATTCCTATTCTTTCCATCTGTTTTTAATTTCAACTACAGCTGAGCTTTGGCTTTCCTAACACCAAGACTGCTTGTTTAGGTAACATCTTTATATTCCTGCTGAGTAGTCTGTGCACATCTCTGCCTGTTGTGGAGTTCCTTCTGATGATTGAGCTCAATCAGGGGGTCCATGTTCCTGTTGATCTTCTGCGTGTGCAGAGAATGACCTGTTTTTTGAGGAGGACACTTTTGAAGAAATATCAGCTGTACTGGGTTCCTTTGCCCTTTAGATCAATTTTCTATGGAATTTTTGCTAAACAGATCTCTGAATAAACTGCATTCTAACACTTGGAAGTCCATGTTCTGATCCTTCAATTGTTTTGCTCAGTTTCCTGAGGATTTAAGAAGCCAAGATCTCATGATTAATGCAGACAAAGCTTAAACTCAGCCTTCCTGCTATCTGGAAAATTCATTTTGAAGTAACAAGTTATACAGAGCATCTCTCAATGTTGTATCTACATTATAACCTCTATCTAGGATGGAAACTGTTTTTTTATTATTATTATTATTCTTTTTTCCTTAATTGCTTGTTAAAAACATATTAACCTTTAAATTACAGACAGCAAATAGATCAATAAATATTCAATCTGTTTCTCTTGTAGAAGCTTGAAATAAAAATGATCATAGGATAATCAGATAATTCAGGTTGGAGAGGACCTCAGGGGGTCACCTCCTGCAGGGTCAAAGCTGCTGATCATAGAACAGGGTGAGCTGTGAGGTCAGACTATGTTACTGAGGGCTTTGCCCTGTCTGGTCCTGAAAGTTTCCAAGACTGGAAATAACACACAACTTTTTTATGCTCACTGCAGATTCACTGCTCAGTTGTCCTCAGAGAGGACATGTGGTCTGAGCATGCCTTGATGTTTGTAATCATCTCATCCCTATGAGCAGCTTGGCTCCATCTTCCTAATAACTTCCTCATGGAAACCATCAGACTACTGTTAGGTTCCCCCAAATCTCTTTCTTCTCCAGGCTGAATGAGCCCCATTCCCTCAACCTGTCCTCATTTTATGCCAGCAAGTTTACCATTTCCAAGTCAGTTTGCGGCATTCTGTGACATCAGCAGCAAGCTCTCCAATGTCATTCAGGAAACATTCAGAACCTACTTGGAGGTTGGAAATCCCACTTTGGCAGCAT
This sequence comes from Sinosuthora webbiana, assembly GCA_013397395.1. NCBI lineage: Eukaryota > Metazoa > Chordata > Aves > Passeriformes > Sylviidae > Sinosuthora > Sinosuthora webbiana. The sequence continues at coordinate 2,573,335 of VXBN01014479.1, read as the reverse complement.
ATGCCCTGGGACTCTGGCATTGCACAGATGAATATGGCAATGGCTAAAACCCCTATGGGAACCCAAACTGGTATATTTAATTTCTGAAATGGGGAAAAAAAGAAAAGGCAAAGAAGCACTGTATTGTACCAAAATTTTCAGAAATTAAAATCTAAAAATATAAGGGAAGGCATCATTATAAAATAGCAAGTACAGTAAAAATTCTAAAGACTTAGTGTCTTTTGTCAAGTTAAATGGTGTAGAGAAGCTTCTTAATTTCTTAAAGGTAAAAGGTAGGCCATTAAATTATTAATAGTATCAGAGATATCATTTCACTGCAAAGAAAACTTCAACTGAGAGATAACTGTGTCCTTCTACCACCTAAAATATTTGTTAATTTCTGAATTGCTCTAGTAAGTCCAGCTGTTTACAATTTGGCCATAGGACAAATTTAATATTTTCTTCATATAAATTAATATGTGCTTGTTGATTAAGTCCTCCTCATCCATGGTAAGTTTTTCCCCTACTTATGTCTAACTATGTCTGAAGTATTATATATGATGGCATTATAAATTCCTGGTGGCATATTTTGTCACAATGAGAAAATGTTATCTTCTTCCTTTGGATACAGACATAGTAAAATAAAATATATTGTATTTAAATGGTCACGACTGGTTCATGGCTATAGTGACTGGAGATTATCCAGTGGCTTAATACTAATTTCTTGTACTATTGCTTAACTTGGATGTAAATAATACAGATTTTTGAGTAATCCTTTAGCTGAGGGATGAGTTTCACAGATTTTTTAATTTATATGAGCTGTAGGACTAAGGACTTTCAAATGGGTTGAATGCATTACATGCGAAGGTTAAGGTATGGGGTTTTGTACATGATTCATGTACTACAATCTCCCTTTTGCAGGAACTCTTGTATGTTTGCTTCTAGCAGATATAGATATATATATGTAGAAAAAAAGTATTTGGATATATGCAACAAGCCAAGATTGTTCTAACATACAAAGCAGGCTAGAAAAACAACTGGACAACTGCAAGATGTCGGAAAAGTTTCAAGAATTACACATCGAGTCAGTTAAGGATCAGCTGATGGACAGAAGAGAGAGAGAGTATGTCCTCATAGAAGAAAAAGATCTTAAATTTCAAGGTTGAAATTAAATGGCTGGTAAATGGTTTTTTGTTGTTTGAAAGAGGTAAGAAATTTGTACATCAAAAAAATCCTGAAAATCCTGACCCAAATGTACACAAAAATGCTGTTTCTGAGCAGTCTCCTGTTATCCTAAAGAAGAATTAGTTTCTTTGTGTGATGGTCCATGTCACCATAAGAACTTAGAATTTTGGAGGTATAGGAGTGTCAATTCCTTTACTGTGATTATTTGTCATATGTTTTTCTCAAATGTTAAAGCAACTTAGAGTGCTGCAATTCCAGCGCCACAAACTGACACATGATTTACCGGACGCCTAAGAAAGTGTCACAAAAAATTTACTGCACTTAGTATACTTTCTTTTCTAGATTATTGTTGACCAGAATAAGAGAAGAATTAACAATCTTGACCTGATATTAAACATGCTATAGAATAGAAATAGTATGTATGAATATCTATACTATTTTAAGCATTTGAGTAAGGCAAATGTCTTACTGACAACTGAAAGCATTCTAAAATATAATAGCTTTTTACATACACTTGTGTTAATGATAGCTCAAATGTAGAGCTATTAGATGAAAGAATAACATCAAGGCAGTCCATAATGGCAATTCTCACTTGGTTTGGAATTGACTTTGCCATAAGAGCTAGATCCAGCAATAAACATGAGAATAATTATCCAGCTGAGCAATTGGGAAGTATTTGAAAATTTCCAGGCAGATAAATCTTGCCCTGAAAAATGCTCTGCTATTAATTTCTTTGCACTCATCATTGTCTTAATGCTTGCTATTTAAATGCACAACACCACTGCTTGACACAGTTTGTTTTTTGTTTTGATTTTGGTTTGGTTTTGTTTGTTTGTTTTGTTTGGTTTTGGTTTTTTGCTTGGTTGGTTGGTTTGGTTTTTTGGGGTTTTGTTTTTGTGGTTTTTTTGTGGGTTTTTTTGTTGTTTTTTTTTTGTTTTTTGTTTTGTTTTGTTTTGTTTAATTTTCTGTTATCATTTTTACTGATTAATATGTGGAACTTCTTTCTTTTAAATGGCTGCCTACTTCAGAGTTGCTTAAATCAGCAACATGACCTACTTAAGGAAAATTAAAAATTGCTGCTTGGTAATTAAAAATGTGTTCTCAGACCTATAGATATATATCTTTTTATTTACTCAGGTGAGCTCCTTCACTTAATTTCTCAGAATTAGTCACAGCACTGATAATAAACATGCATATGGGAATGAATAGTATGAGCTCTCTAGACCCCTTCCTGTTCTGTTATCTAAGGTTTCTTTCAAATCTCTGGCCCTTTTAGTATCCTCATTCAGCAGCTTGCTCATCTGGGAAGTATATAAAGGAATCAAATCTTACTTGTTGAGAATTATATCATTGATTTAAAATGAAGGAAGACCAACATGGACTACAATATTTATCTTCAATTAGCAAGCCATCATTATTTATGGTAATAGTTAGCTGTCATTAGTTATGGTAATAGTATGAAAATTAATTGATGAAAATAATCCCTAATGCCTCCTTATGATGTTTCTTCTACCAAATTAAAGATTTTTTTCCTCATTGCAGTGGCAGCTGCTCTAGACACAGTGAAATAACATCAAGAACAAGTTAAGTATAAAATTACATTTCTTACTGTTATAAAGGGCATTTTTCTTCTACAACATGAGTCCTGGTTCCTGCCAGGGCAGGGTTAATTTTTGCAGTAGCTGGGAGGGGCATGGCTGGGGCCCTGAGGTTGTTCTATGTTACTTCAGGCCTTTCCTAAACCATGACAGGGCATCCAGACACAAGGAGTGAAAGAATATCCTATCCTGGGTCCTACACAGAAACTGTTTTAATGAGAGAACGCATTGCAGGTGATATAAATCCCATGCCAATTTGACATTGTAGAAAGTCTCAAAGAATTTATCAATATTAATTTCAAACAAATTGATTTTAATTTATCTTTGTATAATTTCTCAGTAGCTTCTAGTGTTGGAAGGATCAGCAGGTATGCTGGACACTGATTTTCAGAGCAATGCAGTGGGAATGCACAGGACATTTGCTTGTCTGTGTGGAAGCTGAGGAAGCTTTGCCCTTGCCTCTGTTTAGTCTGAAGTGTTATTAAAAGCTGTTCATCCTAGTGAGGCCAGGGTCACAGCTTTGGAGAGAAAGAAGCTATGCAGACGACAAGTCAACAAATAATGGAATCATTCCTGTTACTATGACCCAGTCAACAACTCAATGCTGCTGGCAACAATCCATTTAAGGACTCTGGGTTCAGAATTCAGAGCAGGCCACAGGAAATGCCTGAGGGCAGAAGGGGGCCAAACTTGGGTGTGTCCTAGGGGAGATGGACCTAGGGAAGTGAAGATGGACTCACCCAAGTCTTGACACCTCTGAGGACACCCTCAAAGCAGGTCAATGTACATGTCCAGGATGGAGAGTCAACCTTAAACTCTGTCCTGACACTCCAGACATGTGACTAACTCCCAGAAAACATTTTTATGATTGCAACCTGATGCAAAATATGTTAGGAAAAGGTAAAAGAACAACTGCAACCTCTTGAAATGATCATATATTTTTCTTCTTCTCTTTCACCTATTAGATGAAGGCTGTCATATTTCTTTTTAAGCTTTCTTTTCTTTAAGCTAGGTAGTCCCAGTTTGCTTAACCTTTTCAGATGATATATACAACACTTCATCTGCTTTCCATTTTTATCCTCAAAGTTCCATTAATTGCTTTACATCTTTGTGGAAAATAAAGCTTTCCTGGTAGAATAAGGTAGTCTAGGCTTTATGTTTATACTTTCCTGTTTATAGCCTGTTTATATTTTCCAGTGTAATGTTTATCTCTTTTCACACTATCCTGACACTGTTATGTCACAGTCTTCTCATCATCCTCCATAGTGTCTTGTATGTTTTCCTGCATAATTGCTAGGGACACACTTAACTCATCCCATCCAATCTTCTGGATGTTTATCATTCCTGCATAGGATTACTTGTCACCACCTTCTGCTGAATTTATTTCATAACTTTCTTTCAGTAATTTTGTAATTGTTTTCTTTTTCAAAAGCTTCACTGGTGTCAGAGCAAGCAAAATTTGTAGCTTCTCCTTGGTCCAGATAGAGCAAGAAGTAGTGGACTTTTGCAGAGGATATTATGATTAGATATTCAGGAAAGAATTTAACTGCCAAGAACAGCAGAAGTGTGGGATAGAGTGGGTGTAAAATCTTCATTGCTAAAGTCCTTTCAGATCAGGATCGACAGGCATCTGTCAGGAGTGACATAAGTACAAGTACAAAAGTACTTTATGCCAGTAATGTAGTAGATGAGGCTGCTTCCAGTGATTCTCTGCACAGGGGAAACCAATAATTGTTTGCAGTTGCATGAGGGTGCAGAGTAGATTAACTATAGGCCAGTGGAAGAAGTCTTAATAAAAGAACAAAAGCTACATTTTAATCACATTTGTCAACATGTGGTCTTCAAACTTAATTCATAAGGATTTCCAAAGAATATGAGGCATCAGGTGCTTGGAAATATAATATCATGCATGTAGACAGAATCTATTGTTTGAAATTATTTTAAGCATATTTATACAAAGACGCATCAAAAATTATCTTTCACTAAAGGTGATTTTTTTCCTCAAGAAATGCCATGAATATTTTTAATTTGTTATTTAAAATCTTTCATGTGGTGCTCAGAGGTTTTCTTCCACTTCTGCAGAAAGACATTGCACACCTCTTTGTGTTTTTTTTTTTCTCTAAGATTTAGAATCTCATTTTGCAGTTGAGCAGAAGTGGCAGAAAGTTTCAAGACCTGGTGATACAATAATAAGTTTTCATAGTGATATTCTCTGGGGAACAAGAGCAAAATAAACTTCACGCTTCATGTGGTAAGTACCATGCAGCATCTGTCAGCAGGTTGGGTGGAAGGGGAGAGCAGCCTGTCTTCTACTGTTGGTAATGCTTCAAGTGCAGTGCTTCATTATTATACTTTGGTTTCTGCAAAGCAGCCTTGTGCTTCTGAAAACAGTAATTCAAAACCTGAAAACCTACTGCAAGCAAAGTTATCCCAAGGGATCAAGAAGTTAACTTGAATTTCACAATAACTCCTTTCTTATTAAGTCTTCTTTTTTTTTTTTTTTTTTTTTTTTTTTTTTTTTTTTTTTAATTCTAGCAAAAAGGATCCTTTTACAGATTGGTTCTTGCAATAATATGAAATGTACAATGGCAAGAAAGAAATATCATAAGAGTAACTGTAAGTAAAAAAATACTGTTTTAACAAGTTTGGTCATGATAGAATAACTACTAAGAGTATACTGAAATTATTGTAAATACCTATGCAGAAATCAACTGCACTCTGTTCATTTTGTGCAGAGATTCTTTCCTCAAAGCTCTGCAGCAGAGAAATTATACCACTGACCAAAGGAATACTGTGTGTAAATTCATAAAGCTTTGGGGAAGAATGTTTATTTTAAAATCGTAGATTTCTCTAGCAACTACTGTAATTTAAGTCAAATACAATATTGAAACCTGAAACAGTAGGTGCAAAATGGAACCTTTACATCTTAAAATTTCTCTTTAAAGATAGCTTAATTTTCCTTTAAAATAATTAATTCCCAAACATATGATTGAGATTCAGCCAGAAGAATTTCATGCAGCGTTGCTGTAGAAGAGCCAAGCTGCAAAAAACTGTGAAACTGTACTGGGAATAGACTAACACACAGGAGAATACATGCTCCTAAAGTGAACCTAACAGTATTGTAATTATTATCTTTTCAGATTATGGGAGATCTCCATGCAACTACTCTGGCTGTATTTAAACCCTTAGGGCATTTTCTTAATGGTGGTATAATGTTGTTGCATAACGTACATTTCAGATACATGTACGTTTATATGAGCAATTCAGTGTAAAAAGCAACGCTTGTTTTAGTTCTGAAGGTAAACTCTGAACTGGTTTGAATGCTGCTTTTTCCAATTGCTGATACTGTTTGTAAATGATGCCCTGGAAGCCACTCTTCCCAATCAAACAGAGTGCTGTCATGCATGTGATCCAATGTGGCAAGTGCCGGGGACTGCTGGTAATAGACTGTTGAACTGAACAAATGGTTTTATGTACTGGCAACAACAACAAAAATTTATACTCCTCTTTCCCTTCTCCCACCCCACCGACATTCTGCTTATGAAACAGCTGCAGGATCAGAATAACCTCAGAGAAGTAGATACAGCTCAGCTTTTATCTTGCAAGTGAGAGGTTATCCTAAACCTGAGAAGACACTATCACAAGGAGCTCTAACAGGAGAGCAATGGTGTAAAGTAGATGACATTTTTAACACCATAAAGGAAATGTAAATAAGCAAAATTACTTTGCAGCATAGGGGTGTCTGCTGAGCAAAAGATGCACAAGAAATGCAATAAAGCAGACATCAGAAACACCTTGAGTAAGTAGAAAATATTAAAAATTTGTCTTACAGCTTTAGGTTCTAAATCCTCCAAATAACTGTGCCACTAAACAACATCAAGAAATCAACAGCTGGCATGTGACAACTTTTAGTCAAAGTACTATACAGGAGCATGAATCAAAAAAAAAAAAAAAAAAAAAAAAAAAAAAAAAAAAAAAAAANAAAAAATAAATAAATAAATAAAAAAAAATCTCAGTTATCTTGAAATAATCGAGTGTCTGTTTTTGTAAGACAGCGCTAATCTACAAAGAATTAAAACTCCAGCAAATGAAAAGGTTTGGCTTAAAAAACAGTGACATTATACCACCATTAAACTGTTCTTGTAATTCATGTACACTGTAGACATATTATAATGTAAAAAAAGATGAGTAATGATTAGAAATTTATATGTAATTTTATTTATTTTATTTGACTAAATAACCAAACTTATGAGTACATAGTTATAACTCAAAACCATTAAGGACAAATGAGAACTAGGTTCTGAGTTTCAGAGCTTTACCATTTATGCTCCTTCAATGCATATTCCCTATGTTGGATCTATCAAGATACCTTATGTTTCCCTTTTAATTAATAGTACTTTGCATCTGGCTCAGTCACGTAGGGTGAGATCTCTAACTTTTACTGAACTTCAGAAGTGTGGTGCATGTATAACATTTTGTTTGTCCTTATGAGTCTCTTTTTCATTCCAGTATGTCCACAGGCTTCTTGCTGCATGTTTCTTATTTTGATTAGCTGCAAAAATAGGGGCCATATGCTCCTCCTCCCCCCCTTTTTTTTAAATAATCAAAGATGAGCACATGTAAAAAACCACAGTTTAGTGTTATGAACTGAGAGGTGGAAAAAGCCTGAATAACTCATTAGCTTGCTCTTACTGCCATTTTGAAAAAACATCACCATTGCAATTCTGAGTGGGAGCCTAGGTTCACCAGATCATCAGTTGCAAAGAATGTGTCATGGGGTGCTTAGAAAAGTGGTGTTGAACCAGCCACCAGCAATAAAAGTCAACATGGGCTCACAACTAGAAATTAATATTTAACTAATTTTATATCCTGCTATGATAAGTCTTAGTGAAGAGAAGGCAGTAGACGCAATTTTTCTAATTTTAATAAGATTTTTGGCCCTCACAGCATCCTCCTGGGCAAGATATCCAGCTGTGGGATGAGAGGGATCACAGTGCATGGATGAAGAACTAGTTGAAGAGCAAGGTTGAGAGAGTTGTAGTGCCTGGGGCTGCATCTGTGTGGCACTCAGTCACCAGCAGTGTTCCTCTGGGATCCACTCTTGGACCAGTTCTGCCCAGTATGCTTGTGAGCAATCTGGAGTCGGAGCTGAATGTGCCATCAGCCAGTTTGCTCATGAGACCCAGCTGGGAGGTACCCTTGGCTGTCTTAAGGGACAAGATGCCTTGCAGAGGGATCTAGGTAGATTGACACACTGAGCTATCTATGATAAATGGGAAGAAATTTAACAAGTCAAAGTGCTGGATCCTGCACCTAGGACAGGGTGACACCAGACACAACTATAAATGGGAGAGGAGAGGCTGAAGGGCAGCCCTGTAGGAAGGGAGATCTAAGGGTGCTGGTCAGCAGCAGCAGCTCAGTATGAGTCAGCAGTGCATTCTGTGACAGCCCAGAGCCCAAACCCCCTCCTGGGGAGCATCACACACAGCATCACCAGCTGGCCAAGAGAGATGATTATCCTGGTGTATTTGGTGCTGGTGCAGCCTCAGGCCAAGTGCTGGGTGCAGTGCTGGGCCCCACCATTTAAGAAGGCTTTAAAGGTCCTTGATTGTTTTGAGAGGAGAATAATAAAGCTGGGGATAGGGCTGGAAGGAATGTCCTGTGAGCGGCTGAGGACTTTGGGCTTGTATATTTTGGAGAAAAAGAGTCTGAGTGGTGATTTCATTGCTCTCTACAGCTCCCTGCAGAGGGAAGGGGAGAGGGAGGCGCTGAATTCTTCTGCCTGGGATTCAGTGATAGGACTCCTGGCAATGGTTCAGAGCTGCACAAGGAGAGGTTCAGATGGCATTAAGGAAACATTTCTCTACTGAGAGGATGGTCAAACACTGGAACAGGTTCCTGCTGTGGTGGTCAAAACCCAAAGCCTGTCAATGTTTAAGAGATATTTGGACGGTGGCCTTAATAACCTGCTTTAAAACTTTGGTCAGCCCTGATGTGGTCAGGCAGTTGGACTGGATGATTGTTGTGGGTCCCTCCAACTGCAACAGCCTGTTCTATTCTAACCACACCATAATTTTAAGACAGATAATTGATGATGATTTTTACTGCAGCTAGCCACAGATAGTGAACCACAAAGTAACCTTGGTTAGATGTTTCCACCAAGACCATATTTTTACCCAGAAAGATATTTAATGAGTTGCAGTATGGCAGCATAAGCATGTATTTTCCTCCAGATTCATTCTTCCTCTTTTGATTGTCTGCTCCTGACCCACAGCACTTGTATAAAACAGAGAAGGCATATCATAAAAATATTGACTTAACAGGACATAGCCACATAATGGACAAGGAAGAGCAACTAGTTTCATAAAGAAAGATTACATGTCTGGATGCTATAGCAGACTATAAAAAACTAATATAGTTTTCCTTATCAGGGAGAATTTCTTCCTAGCATATCACAGGGCAGACTGGAAATCCTGAGGTGTGAAAGGTAGAAATGACAGAACAAGAAAAAGTCTCATATATAATCTCACTTTAAGTAGCTTCCTTTTCTTTTTGTCTCCCCTTACTTCACCAATTACGTGAGATATTTCCAGTTACAATGTTTACTTTGATGGATGCAGAAATCAGAGCACTCTGGAGATCACAAATAACTTTTCTTTGTTTGTTTGTCTTACCGCAATTTGTCTGAAGAATAATTTTAGATGTTTGATAGTGGGGTATTCCTCAGAGAATGGCCTAGTGATTTTATAGATATGAACACTGTCTGTCCTTCTTTCTGAAATTCAGCAAGAATTTCCCAGGAGAAACTGTGCTTGCCCAATGGGAGCTTGTGTCACAGATGTCCTTGTGATCACCAAGATCTCCATCCCTGCTCAAAAAACCTATTTCCCAAAAAGCTGTTTGCATAACCCATATTTGCGTAAATTGAGTTTTAAATTGAGCTGTGCTGTATTGCTGGAAAAAATATGGCAGTCATCAATGTTCAGTTAAAAACACTGAATAAGGGATATGGAATTTCAAAATTTTGTTGGAAGAAAACCTAAGTGAGACTGTCACATGCAGATTTAGCAGCATATATTGAAAACAAATATTAGTTTACTATTTAGAGTTTCCTCTAGTCTGTAGCCTTCTCCTTTTGTTTCAGGTTTTGCTGACTGATATATTTTGCTATAAAGTACTTTCTTTTTTATATTGGTTCTGAACATGGGCTCACTCCCAAACTAATTTTCAAATTCCATTGAAGACTCTTAGCAACAAGTGTTGGTGAAATCATTTTTATTATATTCATTTTACTGATTTTTAGAGGAAAACTATATCTACACTGGTGGTATGAATGTTCATTAACTAGCTGGAATGAATTAAACTACTGTGAAAGACTGCTAAATTAAAAGCATTCAAGTAAAAGGAAGCATTACTCACAGCCTCCAATCATCTGCCTCAGATGAAATAGGCGTCAAACACTGGAAGCAGCAGAGATTTGTTTCACTGTGAAAAGAAACTTTCTTAAGCCTTTACACTCAAATCTATGTACTGGACTGGTTACAGTTTAAAATAATTGACAGCCTATAGGACTCCTGTGGTTTGAGTGCCCACTAGCATTATTTACTCTTTTTCTGCTGTGAGATAGGATTAGGAGAAAAAGAAAGCAGGCTCAAACTTAAGGGGTTTAAAGAAAATTTATTAACAAAATTACAAGAGAGAAAAAAAATAAGAAGAATCAGCATAAAACCTTCAAAACACCTCTTGTCCCCTCATAACTTTTCTTTCCCTTCTCACTGACAATGTATAGGTGCAAAATTTGGAACTCAGGTCAGTTTACCATCTTTAAAATAGTCTTTCAGCAGGACAAACAAATGAGATAATGCTGAACAAATAAGGACGGCCTAACAAATTACTGAAATGTATGCAGCAGTGTGAAGGGGTTTTTTCATGGATTTGGAAAGAACAGATTTGTTCAGGGCGGTGAATGACAAAGATATGAGAACAGTGAAGGAACAACAAAATGTAGCGAATATATATTCCTCATTTTTAGGAAAAATATTGCTTTATCCAATTAGGAATAAATAAGAAACTACTTGCATCTTTAAAAAATGTACTGAGTTGTAACATGCATATAAACAAAAATAAAATAAAAGTTGCAGAAACGCTACATATATTAAATACCAAAATACTGTATAGAGCAATTCCCCATGTTTTCTCAAATATTAAAAAAAAGCATAAGGAAAACACAGAAAAAAATCTTTAAATAAGACTCATAACTTTTCTTTAAACTGTTTTCTTTCTGGGCCTGTCTTCTTTCTGAGCACAGACCTGTCACTGCAGCACATTCTGGGGAGTAGTGTATCACAGACTCTTAATCAAAAATCCTTGTTCTGCATCTAGATTTTTCCTAGTGTACTAGTTTTGTGATATAGCATCACTTTTGCACTTATTTTTCTTTAAATAGTGTCTGAAAAAGAAAAAAAATTACACATATTAGACACCATCAATTTTTGTTTCAGACACCTGAATAATAATTTCTGAATACTAATAAAGGTTTGGGTAGATGATCTGTATAAGACGCTGTCCAAAATCAACTTTCTTTTCTCTTAAAAATTTCTTAAAGGACATACTGTTTGCCACAACTTCATCAGGTGTAGTTCCATATTTGACAAAAATGGTCAAAGCTGGAAGTCATGGTTTCAGAAGGGCATAGAGGAGAGAGGAAAAAACCCACAGTTTTTGTCTTTAAGGATAGAGGAATATTCTAGAATTTTAAGTTCAGACAGAAGAAGTTCTGTGTTTTGGTCCCTTCCTCCCCTCCCATTCTTTTCCTCTCTGCAACTCACATATAAATAATAAAGATGCTCATTATGTCTGCATTTGTCTATTTAATCTTTGAAGCATGATGAATTATGGGGAGGAAAGTCATCTTTCTCTATAAAGTTCAGAAATTTATTTCTTTGATTTAGTTTGATTCATTATCTATTACATAGAGGTTGAATGACCACAGGAATACTTCAAAAGAGAAAATAAGGACTTTTGTCAACTATTTGAGGGTAGAATAATGATTTTTATGTATAGCCGTTGAGTTTCATATTTCATTGGTGGGAGTGTTCTAAAGGAAGAGCACATATTTAGTTTCTGAAAAGATTAACTCCTAAAACCTTTCAAAGACTACTTTTGCTGACAAATTTGGCTAATTTTTGGTTTTTTGTTGCCTATTCTTGAGGGCATGCAGGAAAACATTTTTCCTATGTCACATGCTAAAATAACTATAATAATAATTGTGAAATTCACTACTTCTGGTAATTTACAGGACATTGTCTAATATTTAGATCAGAATATTAAATCATCCAGAAAGGTATTTTATATTTTTTCCTTTTTACTTGTAAATGAATGCATTTTGGTGAAAGGTCTTAATGCAAGTTAAGGATTCAGTCCTATGTTAAAGTTGGTAGTGCTTACAGTCTGTGTACAGGGCATACTAAGAGTTCTGCTTCTGTTACTCAGCATTTGGAGAGGCAGATTTTTGGCTGAGTATCAAAGACTGCCCAAACATCATATTTTTTAAAATTTATTCTATTTCTAGCTGAAAACATTTAACATCACATAAATCATAGTATAAAGACTTCTGTATATAGATAATATTGTCAGATTCTTAACACACCTTGTTATGCAGTTAGCAAACAATTTGAGGCAGTGGAGGAAATATGAGAAGTACCATTTCTTCTTTCCCAAAGCTTCAGTTCTTGTATTATTTTCTGTCTCAACTAGAACACATTTGGAATGAGCAGAACTCAACATAAGGAGCAGCAAACAGGTTTCCTTTCCTACACCAACACTCTGGAAGGGAGAAGTGTTATAATTATTGATGAATCAGAACAGCAAAAGCACATTGTCTGCAAATTATGAGGAAGGACATGTCTGGTCTGGGACTTCCTTGGGATTTCACTTTCACGGTTATTTTCATTCATTTCCTTCTGCTTTTTTGTCCAGAATCGTGCCCTTCCCTAAGCTTTCCACAGTTATACCCAAGGCGCATGGGAGACTGAGAAAGAATCAATAATGAAATGGGCTCAGATGCTCTCATGCAATAGAACTATTCAGACTCATTTTGTTTTCACAAAAAAGCTCAGGAAACATGTGCTGTCCATTTTCCAACTGTTGCTAACATTTTGCAGAAAAGTGGTAAAACCATAGGAAACTCTTTCAGATGACACAGACACAGTTCATGTGCTGTATGCCCAGCTGCAAAAGCGACAAGTGTTAAGGCTGACTGCCTACCCCAAAGGAGAGTGGTGAAGTGAGGGTGAATAGAAGTTGAAAGCAGTGCAGGCTGATGGAAAATGTGCAGCCTTGAGCTCTGAATAAGCCTGCCACACACCTGTAAGACTCTACCAATGTGCAGCTTGTGTGGGTTACAAACTCCCAGCTGCTTGTTGCCTCTCTCCCAGCCCTGGCAGCTCTGGGATCCCTGGGAAGCACACCAAGGCACTCCCAGCTCTGGACAGCCTCCAGCAGTCTCCTCAGCCTCTTGTTAAAGATGCACAGATCAAGTGCCAGCAAATGAAATGATGCTGTTGTCATAACCTAAAATTTACATGTCCCATAGGAGGTGAATTTTCTTTGTGAAATGTGCAACAGCAGCTGATAAAGTGTGATCATTACTGACCACATTTTTCTATTATATGTTTCAAATGCTGAAACAACTGCTCTGAGAGAAATATATCTTGCTTTTGTTCTTCTTATTCTGAGACACAGTAAAATATTTCCATTTTTTAAATTGCCTTTCCTTATGTTTTGCTCTCTTTCCAATGGCAGTGTCCCTTCATTCACGCAAAAGCAGCCAGGATTTTACACTAGTCTTTTCACAGTCTGGATTTCATTCTGAAACGTTCAGAGCTCTGTGGAAAATGTACAAAAAAAGTTTGCAGTACGTTTTCAATGTCTCCCTCCAACTTTTATTTTTCCAGAGGACTTTTTAACCACTTTGCTATCCAACCATTCATAATTTTGCCTCAGTGGCCACTTTGCTACAACTGTTTAGAATAACTGTAGGCAGCTAAATTTTGTACTTTACAATATGACTCTGTATTATATAAAAAATGCTCTGAATGTTTACCATGCCACTGTGGCTTAGACTGCTTCGAGTCATGTTCTGGTTCATTCTTCATCCTAGCCATCTCTGTCTCCCAGTCTGGAATTTCAGACCATTAATAAAAACATTTGAAAGCATAACTATGTATGAAATATTATTGGCATAGATACAAGTAAACCAATGCTAGTAACATTATCACTTTTAAATATATGAACATTGGAGCTGCAGCTTAACAATGATAATAAAAGTCATAGCAACTATATTACAGCTTTTAAAAAATAGTAGAGGTGACATTCATTCACTGTGCAAGCAATTAAACTGTGATGTATCGAACTAATGCTTAAGACAACAATATTCCTTATGTTTCCTGGGTTTTCTGCAGCAGTACTTCAATATTGCTTATTCTTTGATTCCAAATTTTATATCTTACTAAATATATTGTTAAAGCTCCTTGTTAATAATATATTGTTAATGCAACCACGAAACATAAGTATTTTGACTCCTCCCTTCTGTATATGTCATCCCATTTTGAAATGTTCCACTCAATGTCACAGCAATCCTTTTGTGCCCATAACCTGTGAAATAGATTTATACAAATCATCTCTTCCACCCAAGTTGATGTGATATGTAACTCCAGAACATTTAGAATGCCGAGCATTATATCTTTGCTTTTTTTTTTTTTTTTTTTTTTTTTGTACTTTCTTCCTGTGAATTACAAGTATCAAGACAACCTTTGTCTTTCTCTAGAAAATGTATGGCTTCAGGTCACTCCTATGTAATTATTACAGTATTTAAATACTGCAGTGAACTAATATGGAATTCTAATATACGTGATCCCTTCAGCAGCCTATCTCAATGTTTTAAATACAGGCTGCCCATACAATAGTGTACTCAAACCCTCATTATGTTGGGGTTTTTTGGTGGTTTTTATTTGTTTGTTTGTTTGTTTGTTGTGTTGGCTTTTTTTTACCTCCATCTTCACATCCTTAAAGGCACAGAAGTTCTGGGTTCTAGATATTTTCATGAGCAGGTCTTATTCAAAACCTCTCACAGAAACACAGAATCACAGAATGGGTAAGATTGAAATGGACCACCAGTGGACTCATCTGGTCCAACTTTCCTGCTCAAGCAGGGGCACCCTAGCACATGGCATGGGATTGCATCCAGACAGTTCTTAAATAGCTCCAAAGCTAAGTTTGTTTAAAATTTGTGCTTATGTTGATATTTGAGATTTGAGGGAAATAACAGTAAAACCTCCGGAAGTTGGATAAACGTTTTTAGGTGCCATAAAATAAAGCTCTTCTAACCATGCTAAAGATGAAATTATCTCCTTTGAAAATTCTGCTTTCCATTCATGGGCTGTTTTTTTGATTTTAATACAGTACCCTGCCCACTTCATTACCCTAAATTGCTGCATTGTTTCTCGTCATACACCGTGTGCTGCAGCCCTCTGAGTTTCCTGATAACCCTCCACTGGACTTGCACCAGGACAGTGATGTATTCCTTACACTGGGAAGCACACAGGCACACCAGTCCAGATGTGACACCCTAGTGTTAAAAAGAGGGGAGTTCTAGACCTCCTTTGGCTTGCTGGCTGTGCTCTTGCCACCACAGCTGTTGGGCATTCCCTGCAGAGGCAGACAGCTCGCCCATGTTTACTTAAAGTCTTTGTTGTACACCAGGATTCCCCACCCCTTTCTGCAAACTTCCAGCTGGTTTCCAGCCTGTATTGCTGTAGAGTGATTCTGTCCCATGTGTGAGATTTCTGGAGCAGCACATTGCTGTACAAAAATCCTAGGAAAACAGTCAGAAGGCTTCACCATTTATTTGAACAAACATTACGAGCAGCTGACAGATACTCATCACAGACCAGAACAGAAGCAGCCCAATCAATACCTTTGAAGATGGTTATTGGGAAGGTGAATCATCAAGGAGCAAGATGTCAGTTTTCCGAAGCCTAACATATCCATCTGAAGTAAAAACAAATTTTGAAGCCACTTGTAGTGCTAACTTATGTTCCTTGTTGTGCTGTGTTTCACTTTTAATTGTTGAAATGTCTGACTAATTTACATGAAAAGGACTCTACACAACAATACCAGTCGTTTTGCCATTGGTTGCTGAAGCAACTTCAGAAACGTTTTAATTGTTGTTGATAGTGGACTAGCATGAAGCCTTATGTGGAGATAGAGATTAGTTTATTATAACAGAATAGATAAGAAAGAAATGTTACCTGCATAGGGATTCTCCATCTTCCAGATCATTCCCTTTTTTCTTCCATTGTCTTAAAGAAACTTGTGCTGAATTATTAGTTTTATCAAGAAAACTTTGATAGCGTAATCAAACATACAGGGATATAACTTCAGCTATAGCCACTCCAACAGAATTATAACACCCAGTTATAGATGAATTGAATTCAAAATGTATGGGCTGGGATCTACAAGAGATGAATGAGTAAAACATAAAACATTAAAAAATGCAAATTCAATTTCCATAGAAAAAGCCAAACTACAATTACCATAAGAGTCAGTACAAACACAACAGAAGAGCATGGAGTAGAATTCTAATTAATAGGAGAAAAAACAGTATCATCACAAAGATCTACATGTTTCTGTTTCAGGCTCTGGTTTCCACTGAAGTTTTATTGATTAAATATTCATAATCTACCCTTTCTGCCAATTAAATAATAATCATGTCTGTCATAAGTTGAAAGGTCATTTATCTAAAAAACCTCACTCCTGATTCACTCCTTTTATCTCATGTCTTTATTTGAAACAGCTCTTCTTCCCCTGACAGCAAGTATTGAAAGCCAAAATTGATTGAAATGTCAACTTTTCAATCTATTAGAGAATACAGAAATATATTATAAAATGAAGTGTGTTTTATGACTTAGAGAAGCTTGGGGAACTGTGTTTCTACATGTGACATGTCTTTAAACTTTACAACAATCCTGTTCCTGAAGGAAACAAAATTATGTCTTTGTCTATTATTTGTAGAGATTTTCTACAACTCTTACAATTTTTGTGTATTTGATGGCAAAATCCTACAGTGTTACTTTATAGAAATATAAGCTCCCTTTCCCTTCCTTCCTTCCCTCCTTTCCCTTTCCCCTTCCCCTTCCCCTTCCCCTTCCCTTTCCCTTTCCCTTTCCCTTTCCCTTTCCCTTTCCCTTTCCCTTTCCCTTTCCCTTTCCCTTTCCTTTTTTTCCCCTCTGAATTTCAAAAGAGGTGCCTTTTCCCAAGTCCCTCAGACAGATGATTGAGGATCGCTTCTATGAGCAGGCCATAAAACACTTAACATCTTCTCTTGAAGCAGTTCAGGTGTGGAACAGCTCGTGTCTGGATGACACACAGTCCTACACAGGATTGCCTGAGCCTGATTTAATACCCTAGCCCAGAGCCATGCCAACACAGGGCACTTTTTGATAGCCCACAGGGCAAGCTCAGGACTGTTTGCAGTGATTCTTGCAAAGACACTTCCTAGCTTGCCAATGGGACCTCAGCAGGATGCTGCTGGTGCTGTTCCTGGGTTCCTGGTCAGGAGCAGGAATCAGTGCTGAAAACAGAACCTGATGCCCATAGAAGTACTGGTTTTATTGATTATTTAATTATTCTTATTATTTTATTATGTTATTATTTTATTATTTCTTAATTATTAATTATTTAAAGGGTCTTTATTAATTGTTTTAAACTGCCTTAAAAATAAAATAAACCAGCTCCAGACTCAGAAATGTTCCCTTGTAAGGCAAGTAAATGGCATTCCTGCAAGAGACCACTTGCCAGTAATTTACCATTGATACCAATTTCATTGAGGGAAGTAGAAGTGCTGTGTTTAAAAGCCTCAGGCCTTTCCTCATTATCTGATTGTTTCCTGAGCAGAAATAATTTCTCTGTCATCTCTGGCAAATTAAACTTTAAAAAAATTCAAGTAAGTTATTCCCAAGGATTTATTTCCTCTGTGTCAGCTATCAGCCTGTTCTCTTGCATGTCAGACCAGTGCCCATGAGCAATCTGATCTCACAGTATAGTTAAGAGAGATTTTGAAGTAACTTGAGAAAAAGGGACGGGCAACGTATCATTCCCTTTGCAAATGTATGAGATGTGGAAGTGAAAATGCCAAAGCATTTTGACATTAAGTCCTGATTCTAACTGGCTTTCATGACTCATCCAGTTGGTGAGTGAGCAACGAGATTGTACCAGAAAAGGAAACTATGAACAGCTTATTTAAATTGACATATGTTTCCTCAGTAAACTGTTTCCTGTTCTGATTGCAGGTAGGGCTGTGCTAACTTTGCCTTGCCACAAACAAGCTTAGAAGCAAAGAAAGTGAAAATGTGGCTGAAGCATCGTGAGTATCACAACACTTCTGCCTGGTAATACACAGAGTTCTGCAGGGGAATGCCACATCTGTGTGCCACGTGACACTATGTTACGCACCCTACTACTAAGGTTAAACCCTCTATTCTGTGAGCAAAGCAGCTGCCACTAACCCCATGAAACTCTTAGCAAACAGTCTTCTAAACGTTGTTCTTCTACCTCTTATGCGACAGTGCAACAATGAGAAAGAGTCCAATGAAAAATGAGTTTCCTTGTGCTTCCCTTCAACAAATTCTGAGTCATGCTCAGAATCTGAGATAGATATGATAAACCCAGACACAGTAAACATGAATTTAGTTTACTATTACTGGGGTGAGTTGACCTTGGCTGGCTGCCAGACTCCACCCAGTCACTCTCTCACTCCACCTCTTGAACAGCATACAGGAGAAAATAAGATGGAACAGCTCATAGGATGAGATGAAGACCAATCTCTGTCACTGGCAAGACTGACTAGACTTGGGACAAAACTAAATGTACTTTATTGCCAATTAAAAATAGATCAGCATGGTGAGAAGCAAAGACAAAAACACTTTCCCCCTACCCTTTGCCTTCTTCCCAGGGCCAGCTTCAGCCCTTCACTCACAACTCTTCTACTTTCTCCTCTCCAAGTGGTACAGGGGATGGGGAATGGGGGGCTGTGATCAGCCCATAACAGCTCCTCTCTGCTGTTCTCCTTTCTCCTCACATATTTCCCCACTCCAGCATGAACTCTCCATTGGGCGCAGGGAAATCCACACTCTCACAGTGTTCAAACTTGGAGTTTGAACTTGATATTGTGACGTATTGTGTCAGCTGACACAGTACGTTTGCTCTCAAGCAAACTCCTGATAAACTGAGTAATGCAGTTAGGAGGGTAAACCAAGGATGCCTAATGAGGCTCAGATCCTTACAGGAGGTGGCTCCTTGTCCCAGCACAGGTCGAGCATGTTGGCAGTGTGGCTGCTGGCATCTACACACGCCGCAGTTCCACTGACGCGAATCGCCTGGCCTGGAGTCAGGGCTGAGCCGGGCTGAGCTGCACCATAAGCCTGCTGTTGGTTGGTGTCTGAATCCTGCTTTCCTCCCCACGTCTCTGTTTAGTGTCTTGTAAAATGAACAGTTTCCTGCCTAGTCTTTCTCTGAGGACTGAGATGCAGCATTTGGATGAGGCAGCTGTACTGAACTGACTCATGCTCCGTTTATACTTAATTTTCAGGTATTAAACTGATGCTCTCAAACATGGTAGAATTGCCATGCTGTGCTCCACTGGGTTTCAAGATTGATGCTTTCACACATGTTCTCTCAGCATTTGGTGGTTTAGGGCTTCTTTTCTCTCTTCCTCATATTTTTCATCATCACAAGTTCTTTTACTTGCATTTTTTCTTACTTAGAGTTTTTCCTACTGTTGTTTACTCAATGGATATTCATGCAACTCTTTTAAAAAGTCTCTTTGCCACAGTATCTAGTAAGGTTTTTTTATACTTCTCTTCTTGTAAGGTGATTTTATTGTCCATTTCTTTTTAACCAGAAAGACTAATGTGACATTACTACATAGCATGGAGCTGGCAGACACTCTGGCTGATGAAATTTCCAGCTGCAAATATACCCAGGGAAACTGGACTACAGAATTTATATCAGGTTGAGGTTTTTTAATTAAACAGTGTGTGTGGGGTGTGTGTGTGTGTGTGTATACTACCTAAGGATAAGTTTTATCTTTCTTTTTGTCTTTATAGAAAGGAGTACAAGTCTCAATCTGAGCTACAACTGCAAGTTCAGGTTACCTGTTGTTTACATGTTCAGGTAGACAATCTCCACTTCTGAATGGGAAGTACAGCTAATCAAGCTCGTTCACTTTGAATACACACAAACCAATATATTTAAACCATTCTGAGCTGCACAGTCTACTAGTCTAAAGCAGTACGGCTGGTTTTTTATCAATAAAAATTTTATCATCTCCTAAGCATGTCCTAACATCACGATAAAGACCTTTCTTTTGGTTCTCCTCAGTTTTCTGGAGGAGTGATATATTATCATATAACTTATCACTGCAAGTTAAAATTCTCCTTTTACAGGTCGTTTGTGCTCTTTATCAGCAATGGTGTAAAGGCAAAGGGCAGAATATAGAAGCCTCGGGCTGATTATAAAACTTTGCCATGAGAAAACCTGACCTCGTATGGCTACAGAATGCAAATAGAGAAAATTTACTGAAAAGTTGGATGTTAAATATGGAAATGTTATTCTGGATTTGAGTGCCATTGTAGGTGACATCTTTTTGATGTCATGTTGCAAGAACTGGTCTAAACGTTCTAAAAAGCTCATTTAAATTAATGCACACAGCTCTTTTGTCTTCTTTTTCTTTGCCTCTTTCTGTACATTATATTTGCCTGTGGCCTGGATAGCTTGCTCTATTTTTATAACTTCCCCCTCCCTCCCCCCCCCCGAAATACTTTTCTGGCATCTGGTCTCTAATAATCTCTTCAAATGAGCTTCGCCCAACCTTATAAATGGTCGTGTCATCTCCCACAGGGATGGATGGCTCAGTTAAAAAAGAAGGAAGCTGGGAGTTAACATTCCACTCCACTCAAAGAAAAGAAAATGGAATGGTGATGACACAGCTGGTGGTTCTCATTCTCACCTCTCTACAGGCACTCTCTCTTCTGTTTCCTGTGTGGGCAGGGACACACTGAAAGAATCAAGTGACAAATATACTGGACTAGCTCAGCCCTCATCCTGTGTCCAGTCTGCCCAGTGAAGTACTGGAACTCCAGGCAAAGGGCCAAGAGCAAGTGCTACCTCTCAAGTACAAAATCTATGCTCCTTTTCCAGACCTCAGATAATCCAAATAGTGTGAACCCTGGACAGATTTGAGGTCATTGATGGGAAAATTTGCATATGTCTTCAGATATATATAAATGTCTCTAAAATGTGAATCATTTTCCAAAATTGAAGTGTTGAAAATGTCCACCTTAAAACTTATATTAAGCCCCCAAAATTGATAGGTAAGAGTTTAAAACGGAGCCCTCTGCATTCAGCCCCAAGGTACTGCAGAACTGAAAGAAGCCGGGCAGAATCCTTTATGGGAAATGACACTTCCTATTTTCCCCCCAGAGATTCAAAACAGTGAGTCTTTTTTTCACAGGCGAATCCTGACGGCACAGACAACTCCTGAGTGTCAGCCGGGGGTGCTAAGAACATTAGAACAATTGTATCGGGTCGGAGCAGACATCCGTCTGGCCCAGCATCCTGTCTGGCGCTGCCTCAGCGGATGCCTAGGCAAGGGTACGAGAACAGAAGCTTATAATGATGCTTCAAACATCTGGTGATTTGTAGCACAGAGATCTTTATCACTGAAAAAAGGGTCTTGGAAGTAAGTAAGTAAGTAAGTGAGTGTTGGTAGAGTTTTTTCCATCTCTTTTTTTTCCGTACTTTGTTTTCTTTTGAATAGGCTTTCAGACTCCACAACCTACGGTCATGTATTTCCACAACCCGGTGACATGATGTGTCATGAACCATGTCTTTCTATGTCTTTTAAATCCAACAGCACTACATTTATTTGAAGGTCTCTAGGTCACTCACTACTTGAAGTTTCATATCAATCATTTCCTTTCCAGGATAAAGGACACTTTCAAGGATTTTCAGTTGTTCCTTGTTTAAAAACTACTCCACACCTTTGATCACCTGTATAGCCTTTTACCATTTCTACTTTATTATTTTGAGATGCAGAGCAGAATTGATTTCACAGAATCACAGAACCTTGGAATAAGCTGAGTTGGAAGAGTCATTGAGTCTAACTCCTGGCCCTGCACAGCACCATCCCCAAGAGTCACACCATGTTCCCAACAGTATTTTCCAAACAATTCTTGAACTCTCTCAGGCTGATGCTGTGACCACTTCCCCGAGGGGCCTGTTCTAGTGCCCAGCCACCCTCTCGGTGAATGGCCTTTCTGTAATGTCCAACCCAAACTTCCCCTGACACAAATTCAGGCCATTCCTTTGGGTCCTGTCGCTGGTCACCAGAGAGGAAATTAGTGCCTACCCCTCCTCCTCCCCTCATGGGGAAGTGGTAGACTGCATTTCACTGATTTTCATCTTCCAACACCAAGAAACGTAGGCTAATGCATAAATGTTTTAATCCCAACATAAACAGACAAACCTCATTTTGAGAAGCAGCAAGAGTGGGGCTGTTCCATAGACGAAGGTAAGCTATGAACCAAGCGTGACAGGCAGCAAGGTGGACAGACGTAGCCCCCTCACTCACAGAAGTGTGTCCCACATCACCCAACACTGCAAAGAGCGTACAAAAACAGTGACAAGGTTCAGCTGTCAGACCTGTGACTGCAGCACAAGGCTGTAGCAATCATACCAGGCCAAGTCAAGCCAGGAAGTCATGCCACCAAGGCAGGGATAGCAAGGTACACAGGTGCAGCTGCAACCTAGCTCAGGGCCTGAGCCTAACTGCAGCTCCCAAACTAATGAACAGAGACACCAAAAATTCTTACAGCTCCTTCTTGTGTGTACCCCTTGCACAGCACTGAGATCTGGGATGTCAGAGAAGCTCTTTGCCAGAGTCAAGCATCAGCTCCTGCAGCTGAAACCCAAACAGAGCAGAAGAGGTGGCAGAATTTCTGTGTCTGGTGTAGGACATGGACAGTCATTACATAGAAATGATAAGCTGGAAGTGAAAAATAACTTGTTTCAGGTGGAGTAGTGGAGAAAGACTCATGTTGCTGTTGTCAGAATGTTAAACTTCTTTTAAATTCTAGATGCAGTTTTATAATTATATTTCAACAAATGTAATAATTGCTGTTTGTCAGTTTTGTTTTCTTTTTTTTAAACATTTGAAATGTTCTGTATGTTCTCCAAATGAAGTGAAAATATTGACTATATTTATTTCATGGTTTTCCTTTTTGATCTGTTTTGAATTTTCTTTCTTCTTTGTTGTTCCCCAAATCAAAATATACGTCTACTCCAGGCTGTGATTCACATTACTCTGGTTTAAAGATGTACAGGAAAGCATATTATAATACCTGGAACAGCAGAATATAACTAGCAGCTTCAAAATTAGTAAAACCTGTTAGAATTAGATCACAGGGAAACCATGTAAAATTTCTTAAAAATAAACAGGTGAAGAAATGTGAAAAATCTTTTCAGATATTTAGATAATTTTCCCCTTAAAGTGAGCTTCTGAGCTTCAGTAAAATTCTGTTAACTTCATAAGGACTAGAATTCAACCTAGAGGAATACCACAGTTAGATAAGCCAAGCACAACAGGAGCTCTGAAGCCCCTTGTTAACTTCTGCGTGTTGTTTGAGTGACCAAGATATTGGATGTCTCTGCTTTTGTGTGGATGTATAAATACCCACAGACTTTGTGAACTCAGTTGAGATCTTTTGCTTTGATCTATCAGATAAGCTTAAAAAGGAAACTAGGCTTGTCTTCGAATCATATAATATACAATAGTGCTGCTGCAGGTCAGATCCCACAATTACCTGCACTGCTCTGTGGCTCTTCAGCTGAGCCTGTGAGTCACAGCTAATGTCACTTAGCACATTAGTTGCCAAAACAAGAACTTTGAAAAGTTATTCTCAGGTCATGAAAGAGGCTTTGTCATAGAAATAGCTACAGAGAGCAATTTTTCCACTTGCAACACTTGTGAGGTAACAGTAGCTGGAATAAATGAAAAAGGTTGCCAAACGATCCTAGACTGAAGGAACGAACAATGTGACCTATCAGCCACATATAGGTTTTCAGGAAATGACTCACCGCTGGGAGCAACAAAAATTCCAAGGAATGGCCAGGGTCAGGGCACACAGCTAGATATGTTTTGTTCTCTTTATGTAACTTCTTCCTTCATAAGAATTGAATGCATCAAAAATAAAATCAACTGAAAAATTGTGCCATCCCTGTGGTACACAAATAAGTTGATTGAACATGACTGTTACTATCAATTTTCATAGAATATCTTTCACAGAATGATAAAATGTTTCTTAGGTGGCTTTGCAAAGTCACCATTTCTATTTATACTACAGACAGAAGATAAAAAAAAATTAAACAGTCAAGTTTTCAATTTTCTCTTAGTCACCTTTGAACAAATATTCTGCTGAGAGTGACCAGGAGAAAGCTTGGTTCAAAATAAATTCTAGCTTGCTCTTTTCTCTCAGTCTGGACCACCCATGTCCACAGTATTTCCAGAAATGTAAGAATTTTAATTAATTGTTTTTTTTCTAAAATACAATTGAAAGTATATCTTTGTAACAACATCAATAAGAAGATCTTTTTTGTTTACCTGATAATATTTTTTTCAAAGATTTAATATACAAGCTCATCCTCCAAAACCTGTAGAATTCCAATTTAAAGATTCACCCCCACCTGCAAAAGCTGATATTCTCAGGCAATCATATAACCCAAGCTTTAAGACAAATACCAGATGTTATAAAGTTGGCAATTAACACATGAAAAAGTTTAAAGTCCTTCATCTCAGTGATGAAGCAAGAAGGTGTCAATACACAATTTTTTATGAAAAATTAATTATAATATTTGCATTTTTCAAGATAACACCACATGGAGCAGAATACTCAAGGGCCAACAATCCTTGTGCATTATTTTCTTTGAAATGTCTTCTTTTTTTCCAGAAAGAGGAAAATTCTGTCTGAAAACTATCTTGGCTGTTCTCATTATAAGGTGTAATTTTTCATATGTTCATAAAACTGTATCTGAAGTGTAAACCAATATTTACAGACCAGGTGTTACCTGGACATTAATAAAAATGAAATTCTTGTTTTATTGTGAAATATACATTGTTGATAGTGAAAAAAAAAAAAAAAAAAGAAATCTACAACAAAATGAAATAATAATATATATATATTTTTGGAGGCATAAATTCACATGTGGTGTAATAAAGAAGCTTATGACTGCCAGGGTGCTTACCAGCCTCGCTAGTCCATGATGCATTCACTATGTCAACAGTGTATATTTGCTCAGGAAACATTAGTTCCTGTCAGCATCTGAGTATTTCACTGGCAGCACAACTGATGCAGTAAACAGACGTGTCTTGGAAAGCTCTGGGCTGCTGAAATGCCAGTGTCTCCTCTTTCCTAGCCAGTATTCTAACATTCAAACCAGCTGCAACTGAAGCTCTCATTCCTGCTCAGTAAAAGCTCAGCTTATTCTCTCTTCTGCTTTTCATTTCTATTTCTGTCATTGCAAGGCCCTGTTTTAGAAGTAAATGCATTGTGATTTTACAGTGCAGGAGATGAGAGGTGCTTCTGCGCAGCTCTGCCTCCCTCTCTCCCATCCTATCCCTCCCAGATCACTGCTCCCTTGGCTTGAGAAGAACTGCATACTACTTTTGCTAAATTAAACTCTCCATAGCCTTTAATTAAACTTTCAGTGCTTTTGTTAATAGCCGTTCCTATTTGGGTGTAACCTAATGATAATAGCTACCCTGTAAAAATATGCTGCTTTCAAGGATGAAATGTCACCATCTAATCTTTTCTCCTTCATTTATTTTTGTCTTTCCTTTACTGGAATGTTTCTTATCAGCTTGCCTTGTCAGAAGTAACAAACTCTTTCTAAAGACAAATTCTCTTCTTGTGAATATTAATGACCTGGCCCTGAAGAGAGCCTCTGCACAGAACCACATCTGTGTTTTGCTTCTCTTAGAGCTGAATAAGAAAAAATATAGTTCAAATCTGATGTATTTCTTACTTGAAAAAGAGCAGACATGATAAATATAGACTCAGTTAGACATGAAAGGAGGCCTGTGAGAATCTTAAATTCTGCATCTGATACATTTAGTTATTATTTCTGAAGCTGTTTTATCTCAGTCCACTTTAATTGAAGTAAATTGGATACAATTTCTTTTGCTGTATTGAGAACACTTCTCTTAAAAAAACCCTACAAAATGTGGCAAATTTACAAAATGTTTCTTTGTCTCTAATATTCATGCAAATAGCTGTAGTTGTGCTAGCTGTGAATCCAAACAGTCTACTATAGCACTTGAACTTCTGGACAATACAAACATTTGTGCTTCTGAAATTCTGGTAATTCTACACTTCAGCACATCTCTTGGTAGCATACAGGTAATTCTCAAGCACCTATGTTAGATCACCAACACTACCAAATCTTAACGGTACTAAATAAATCTATTTTTCTTCATTTAAATTTACAGATTTTAAAAGCCAGCAATTTAGTAAAAATGAATTTAATTTCTATTCCGTTTTCAAGAACAGTTGTGATACTGAAGCAAGTGGTACTTATATTGTGTTTAATAAATTTTTTTATTGTGTTATGATATGACTAATTATTTTATCAATTATGGACATATAATTTCATTGGGAATGGATTATAATAAACAATTGTTCACAGTGATGAGAAATACAAAGTGTTTTATTAAGTGGGGATTCTTTCTGACCTACCAAAAAGAAAAAAATTATAAACAATATTTTAATGAAACCTACGCCTGGGGCTTTAGTAAAAGCAACTTAAGTTTCATCCAGCATATACAGAAAATTGTATTCTGAACAAACATGCCTAACAGACCAAACAAAATCCTAAACATAGACTATAGGGCTCAATGTTTAATCTCCAGTTTTTGGACAATTTTAGCCATTAATAATGAAGAAATGTCTTCCAGTTGTCCTCCAAAATTCCTGTGCATACTTAGCAGTCCTTCTCCTTATAAACAGTTTAATTTGTGTTTGAGGAAAGCAAAGAAAATATATGTGGCAGATGTGATCAGAGCCAGCTCAGATTTTCTGATGAAATGTTTTACTGATACAACAAGCTGTTTGTACCCAATATGGTGCGTCCTGGTAAAGTTTTGAAGTCCTGATTTTCCATCAGAAAGCTACCAGCAAAATACTTCATTTCAGCTTGATTTGATTCTAACCAGAATGGTTTCTGTGTTGCCTTGTGAGTCCTGTACTTCTACCTTCTGTTTTTTTCTTGGGGTAAGGCTCCAACATTTTTAGAGCATCACAGGACTGGTGGGATTCTTGGTGCATAGTGAGCACTGTTGCCTGACTGGGATATCTGACACACTGGGAATCTCTATTTTCACCCAGTAATCCTCTTCCTTCTAAAGGGTAACATTCCACCAGGAAAGATACAGATGAATATTAGATTTAAATTAACACTAATATTAAAATAGCTTGAAATTAAGCTCTTCAGGTCATTTTACCTAGTCAGGAGTACCAAGTAGTTCAATTTGAAGGATTTTTGAAAGGCTTTGAAGAGAAATTGCTGACATTTCTTGCCTTAAACTTTTCAGAAATTTCCATCAAGTTCTTCAGATTCCCCCCCAGAAATTTGCTGTATTTATAGAAGGAGAATCCAATCTGAAATGTTGTCTTCCAAATATTTTTTTCTTCCTAGAGCACTTTACTGTAGAGAGCAGTACATGATATCCTTTCAAGAGTACAGAAATATCTGAGCAGTGGAGGTGAAGGCAGAGCTGACCATCTTCTGTGAATGACACTCATCCAATCCGCCTCTGTAGTGTCAGGTCTGCAACGAGATAGAGGGAGAAAAATCTTGGGAAATGCTGGGGAAGCATATATAAACACCTGTGAAGGTTTTTAACTCTTTTAACCCTTGATGGGAGAAGGTGAGGACAACAGAAAATTATTTGCACAGAATTTGGGTGACTGGGAAAATGCAATTACTGCCTGCATTATCAGAATTCTTCCAATAGGATTAAATTTTTTCTTGCTTGAGGAACTTGGTTAGACCTTCCAAATGAAAAGCATTTCCTCACCATAAAAAAGATTACAAATCCATAAGGCATTTGATTTTTTCTGGATTTTTTTTCCTTACTTTCAGGCAAATCTTACCATTTCTGAAGAACTGGTTGAGGAATTTTTTTGTTTGCTTTTTAACTTATGTTTTTACATTTTACACCTGATCTGTAGGGCTGAGCATCCCATCTGGACATAACGCCCACAGATA
This sequence comes from Sinosuthora webbiana, assembly GCA_013397395.1. Classification (NCBI taxonomy): domain Eukaryota; kingdom Metazoa; phylum Chordata; class Aves; order Passeriformes; family Sylviidae; genus Sinosuthora; species Sinosuthora webbiana. The sequence goes on along the minus strand of VXBN01014479.1, from coordinate 2,545,193 downwards.
AACCATGTCTAAATTGGCACAACACAAAATGTAATGGAAAATTATGCAATATAGCCACTTACTCTGCTGGAAAAGCAGATTTAAACAGGCATTTCCTAAAGTGGGTGGAGTAATATATTGATCTAAAATCAGAATACACCCAGCCAATTGAGACCTGAAAAAGAGTATGAGACCTTAACTCATAGGCTTTCACACTCTGTGACCCAAGCGCCAAGAAAAAAAACAACTGTTGCAGCACAATCATTCATAATGAGCAACAATGTCTGCATTTAGTATTTAAAGTTCTAGGAAACACTTTTCTATAAGAACGTTTCTACCCAGTATGAGAGAGAAATCAGAAATCAAGACTGCATTATTATAGTAAATGCCTACTTGCAGCAGTACAATCTCATTTTGTTCAAATATCAGAGACTGGTTTAAATTGCAAGTCTGAAAATTGCCTGATCATTAGAAGTGTCTCAAGTATATAAATTAAAAATAATCTTTTTTCCTTCCCCCTGTTTAATCAAGCCATTGCTGCTGAGGGAGGGGTGGATAAAAGAAGAGGTTTATTGAAGTTACTTTCTTTATCTTTCCAAAATGCACAGAAACTTTCATATTAGCCTATCCAAAAGACAAATACATATAAACAAAACATCACTGTTACTTTAAAGATAGTATATCTGTAGATTCATCAGTGACCTTACGGGTCATATTTCAGGGCTCCAGAATCATTTTCTTTAAGTGCTTCCAGCATTGCATAGGGATCTTGGTGGAGGAGAGCTTCTGGCTGGAAAGCCCCTGCAGCACTGGAGGGACTCTGGAGATACTTGCATTGGTCTTTCTATGCCAGAGATTTAATTTAGGCCCAAAGACACAGTGTCCGTGCCATTCAATTCTACCTGCCACCTTGTTCCAGTCAAAAATTCAAAGGCTGGACTTAAACTTGTAGATGGCATAAGTTAGGAAGTCTCTTGATGGAGCTAAGTGGGTGCAAAGAATTGTCTATCAAGTTTTTGACTCTGGCTTGGAGCCCTCAAGGATGGGGAAAAAAAAAAAAAAGAAGAAAATAATTGTGTAATATATCAAACTATCATCCTGATTTATCCAGAAACAAAAACTGGCACAAAACAGGGAAATTGTGTACTGGTTTCAAAATGAGAAATTACTCCAATTTTCTGAAGCCAAATAAAACCTAACATTCAGATATGTTTTATAAATATTCAGGAAAAGGGCCAAAAATTTTGATCTGGCACCACGTGCATTTGTCTCTGTGCAGCAAGAGAAGCAACCTCCTATGACTGTAGAGAGGAACCAGTGCCAGCAAGACTCTCAATCTCTCTGCTTTTTGCAGCTCAGGAACTGGCAGCAATGCTCTGTTCCTGCTGTGATGTTCAAGTGACAGACACGGCCTGCCATACATCTTAACTCGTATGCTGGGCTGCAGAATTGCTTTCTAACTGCTGCTTTTTTCAAAAGTGATGTTTTTCTTGTGGTTCCCAGCTGCAAAGGGGCAGCATGAAGCACAAGCAGTCTTTGTGGTAGTGGTTGCAATGTCACCTGAGCTGCAAAACCAACACTTCCTCTCACCACCTCCAAGAACTCCAGAAGCCAAACAAATGCAGCATTAAGTCTCTCCAGGAGATTTTTCTCATTTCCAGAGCATTCAGTTACTCCAAGTTCTCTTCATCCTACAGCTACTAAGCAAGCCTAGCAAAGATTGCCTCCCACAGCCAGATACATCCCACACCTGTAGCAACTCATGCTACCAACCACCTACTGGTCTACTCCCCATATGTCTGCCCATTTCTCCAAGGAAGGCAGCTACCAGCTTTCCTTTTCCACACATATGGGCATGCTCTGAATCCTACCCTAACACTGCACTTGCAGGTTGAGTTAATTAAAGGCTAACACTTGGCACATATCAATCTGCAACATGCCTCAATGAGTTTGAGAAACTGTCCCATGTGGAGCCACACAGAACTTGGTAGGTCTGTTAACAACAGAAAACAGATGGTAATAGTGCATTGCTAAGGATCTTAAAGAAAAGCTCCCAACACAGGAAAAGGATTTCAGTTGCTGCAAATGCTGTAGGCTAGGATTTCGAACAAATTGCTGAAAAGCATCCTCAAGTCTTCAGCCTTAAAAAAACCCTTGCCAGATCAGATATCTGAAGGTCTGCTCACAGCTCTTCCTGGGGCTATCAGGGAGCATTTCTTCTCTCTGTTTTCCTTGGCCTGGTTGGTCTGCTGAGAGAACCTTATATTTTTGCTTTTCCTTGCCCTTTGTCCTTTCTTCAACTTCCATTAACAACTTGGAAAGAAAGAAGCTGAATACTTTCTTATATTGTGTCTGCTTACAGCTCTGATGTTTAGAGACACTTTGGGACCTTACAAACTGGAGAGTGGGCATAAAGGATGCCCTTTCCAAGTGTTATCTGGACGTGACTGGACTTCAAATGGGCCACCTCTTGGTGTTGTTGCTTCTGCTTCTGAAGTTACCCCACTACTCTGGCTTGCATATGAATTGGTGAAAGAGAGGGAAAAGAGAATAAGCTGTTGACTGAGAAAGGAGATGGATTATTCATGGCTCTGACCGATTTTGGAGCAGGCTCATAGTGCTGTCAATCGCTGGTGGTAAATAGCCAAAAAATGAAAAATGAGCCTTTTTTTAGGCTGTGTCAGCAGTATCAATCACAGTAGCATCCAAAAATCGTGAAATAGATACAGCACATTTCTGACTGCTGATGTTCAAGCAGAATATATTTTAAATGGACATAAAAATCAGGACATATCACATTAAGCTCATTTGTCTACTCACACTTGTTTCACACACTATACGAAAATGGAGGGGTTTTTAACATGTATCTGGGTTTTTTCAATTGTTTCTTTTCTACTTACAAATGCTTAGGTTTGTTTTAGCGTGACTAGTGTGCTTTTTTGCATGCTTAGGTTTAATTTTCAGGAAGAACAAAGATTTGTTGATGTGAAACCTAGATTTGTTATGCTGGAGGGTACTGTGGAGAGGCATGGATGGGGATATTAACTGGTTTTAACTTTACTACAGAGCAATGCCAAATGCAGACTTTTTGTCTCCAGTATTTCAGTTCAAAACCCAAACCAAACCCAACAAAAGTAAGGACAGGAAAACCTCAGCATCTCTCAAGCATTTAAAAAATGTCTCTTAAATTGTCTGTTTCTGAAAAACAGAAAAAGAGCCTTTATAAACCAACGTGGAGGTGCACATAAGAGACATAAAATAGACAGAACAGTGATGAGAGGTGTGACTATTTGGGCAGTGAGTTTTCTTCAAAGGCAATCAAGCCTATGCTTTTGCATTTTATGCAAAACACATATGTCACATCGGTGACAGTCTCGATTTGGATTTCTTGGGCTTACTGTTGTGTAAAAGAAACAGTGATAATCATGAACATTTAAGGAAAAGTTATTCCTCAAATCTTTGGGCAGGACTTGGAGAAGAACAGAGAATTCAGTACAGATAAAATGGGGACTATTCTAATACAGAGTACATGATAAAAATCTCCTTTAATAACAGGATTTAAAATATTCCTTTAATAGGTTTTGGAGAAATTTTCACAAATTTTAAGTTGAAATCCTTGAATTCCTTTAATTTTTTTTTTCTCTTTTTGCTTGGCAACCCACAGTATCAACAAAATTACTATATCTGATTTCATGCCTTTAAATTTTAGCCCTTGCTTTTAAGGTGAAAACACAATCCAAATACCTAATTTATTTTTATACCAACTCTTAAAACTATTCTCTTAATTGAACTTCAAAATAGTTTAGTTGAATTTCCTTCAATGTTTCTCACTCTCCTTCTAATAATCTTGGATCTTTTTTTTCCCTTAATCTATGTTATTCAGTTAATAACTTCTTTTTATGTCTTAGTTTGGGAATTATTTAGGCAAAATCCTATGGTCATTAATGGAAGACCTCATGTTCCAATATTATTTTTATGTCTATTATTTATACAGTGAGCAAGCTTCTTGCTCCTCACTGTACACAATATAATATACTAATAAACTAATTTCTAAAGCATTTAGTACAAACATGTACCAACATACAGTATTAAAATCCGTAATTAGAGTGCTGCCTCTTTTTACTTGAAGCTGTAATAATAAGCATTAATATTAATTAAATTATTATACTAAAAAATTAGGCTCTTACAAGTCCTCTGCTAATAAGAATTTTGAATCCTGTGCGGGGATTCGTATCTAAGTGGATGCAAGTAATTAACTTCATATTCTAGCTTCAGTTTAGCATTAAAACCCAATGAGCTTCAGTGGGAACCTTAGGCCTAGGACTGAATTTGTTCACAGTGCTTGACAGATTTGTCAGCTATTAATTGTGCATAAACTGTGCCTGATGAAAACTAGGTTTTCATCCTAAGCCAAAGTTTGGTCTTTTTTAAAGTTTGGGAATTTCATTATACGGATTAAGGTACTAGAGAAAATGCTGAGAGTAGCTCCTTGTATATGGCAGCTGAGAATTAATTTGCTGCCCATCTTCATTTGAAAAACCCCTCCTGAACCCAGAGGGTGCAGCTGATGGGCAGCATTGTCTCACACTTGCAGACTTATGCAGATGCAAGGCAGCGGGTCGTGAGACCAGCACTGTGCTCGAGAGCATCCTGCTACACACTGCAGCCCCTGGAGCACCCCCAGCCTGGGGTTCTCTCCAGCTCCCTGCTCCACCCAGCTCTGGGACTAGCCCACTTGAGTCCTGGGCTTTCTTCCATACCATTAACTTCCCTCATAAGCTCCCTTGTTCTATAGCTCTGGAGAATTCTTGCTCTTCACTCTGTTCTTGCCCTCCATGCTGGAAAGGTTTGGGATGCTCTCATTCCTCTCCTGATCCATCCAGTGTCTTCTCTATGCCAAGGGTGTGTTTTTCTCTCTTTTCCTTGCCTCCCCTTAATCTCTGCCCCCCACTCCTGGGGAGCAGGCATACTGAGCTAACCGGGCATGCAGCTGAGGCTGTAGCTGAGCTAGAAAGTGTCACGGATTCCTTGGAAACACAAATTGATCCACAAATGTTTGTGAAGAGTCCTGAACCTCTGGCTGTGCTAAACTTACCAGGTTATTTATCATGTCCAGACACACATTTAACAAAGGAACCTTGTCAAATTAACAAGAAAGAGCCTTGTGCTCATTTGAAAATGGTTTACATATATAAAATATGCACTTGATAGAATTTAACAGTGATAATATTTCTACAGTCTGTTTGTTCAAATTATTTTGAAAGACTTTTGCAATTGGTAGTTATGGTTTAGAAATCTCTTGTTGGTAGCACATTCAATTCATGGCTGAGGAAATCCAAAGCACTTAGAGGAAAACTTTTTTTATTCTTCTCTTAATTTAAAAATTGAGTGAAAATAGTATTTTCCTTTAAATTAATTGCACAAATATTTGTAGCATGAGTGGACAAACACTACAAAATGTCAATATTTTGTATCTGAGATGATACATTTTAGATATAACTTAATATTCAGATGACAAACATAAAGAAGTTTAATAAAATGCTAATAGTTGTGCAGATATTATTACATACATAAACAGTTACATGTAGTTTTTATTAGAAAATGTCACTGCAGTGTGGTGTGTGGCAAAGAATTAAACCATGCAAAAAGATTTGAACAGCATGTGCCACATAGTCCCAAGATAAAAATCAAAATTCTGTCCCTTCCAAAGCAAATTACTGCAGAAAAGCATTTCAGGGACTGTCTTGGTCAGAGCAGTAACATACAGTGACATTCTGCACTGCTACAGAAAATCAGTACAATTTCATTACCCTGCCTCCCTGCAGGGCAGCTTGATGCACTTACATTAAAGTCTCCATCTCTAACCTGGTTCTTAAAATGCTTGCTGCTTATGTCTTCAGGGTTCTACCCTAATTTTAGCTACAAAGAGCCCTCCAGCTTTATGAAACAACTCATTTCAGAATTGTCCTACTGTATTTTTTCATGTGTTTAAGAAACAAGACAACCTTGAAATAAAACTGGGTTTAGTTTAAGAACTTATGCAGTGTCATGCTAATCTTATAACATCTTAGCTAACCAATGATTTTTTCTCTGAGTTTGTTGCAATCTTAGATAAGAACCCTGGTTAGTTCTGCTGCTTGTTTTACTGTTTTGTTAGGGCCATAATGCAATGAACATTTCATGAAGGACGATAATGAAAACACACCATTGGCCCTGAGCTGCAGCAACATAAACTGAGATAGAAAGCAAAAATGAGAAACAATGTGGAAGGACAGAGGAAGGACAGGAGCCCCTAAAATGGCTCTACAGATAAAAGAAACAATCTTAAACTGATCTTCTGAATCATTAGCACTGCAGTAGTTCATTCTACATAAGACTAATGATTATTCTGTACAGTAGTGGAACAGGCTAAAAGAAAATATACTCTTTTTTTCCATATATAACCAATGTAATTTAGTAACCCACTTTTACAGTATCTTCATATTGGCTTTGGTCTCAAAGTGTTTTACCTAAATATCAGTCTGTTTAAAAATAATGATATAATTTTCTAAGTTCTGGTTGTGCATGTGCATTTTTCACATCAATGACAAGTTGAAAAAATTAGGGAGTAGCCTTCTCTGTAGAAAAAACATTTAATGCAAAACAACACCGAAAGTTCCACATGTTTTTCTGCATTATGATTCAGTACTTAGCAGGAAAGGACACTTAACAAAGTAAAATGTAGTTTGGTTCTTTGGGCTGTTTTCCTACTCTGGGCTGCTGAATACATCACCAGTTACCAGAACTGAAAGCACATATTTTTGGAAGAGTGGCCCAAGGGCTCAAATTCCCTCACCTTCCAAAAAATAAAATGGTATCACTGATACCCACGCAAACTGTGATCAGGTGAGTTTCCTGACCATATTGTAGACATTACAGAGTTTGTGGTGTTTTGAAGGGGAAAGATGGGGAATGTAGCTAAAAAGTTTTAAACGTGCACTCAAATCTTGGGGCTTAATTGGAATGTGTTTTTCAGCTAAGTAATAAACAGCTGTAGAAGTCAACTAGCCTACTGCTGCATGGAGGAGAAACTAGAAATATGGAGTCTAATAACTTTCTAAGCATAACTTGTTCTGTTTACACACATAAGCCTTAGTCAACATTTTTCCCAGCTATTCTCTCTATCCCTGAGAAAAGCTGTGTCCCATGTACGGCACATCATACGTGGAGCATACTACAGCATACATGGAGATCAAATTATCTGACGTTTTAAGTAACCAATAATAGCTGTATAAAAGTCATGTAACCAGATTGAGGCTTGTGGCCAACATTTTCTGCATACAGATTTTGCTTGAGATGAAGAGAATAGAAAGTATCTTTCTTTATAGCTGTTTTCTTCCAGTCCGACCAGAACAACTGTTGTGGCCACAGCAGACTGAAGGGTAACTATTAAATGCATTCTGCATGCAAAAGCACAATTCCTGTTTATGTCAGACTGATTGGGGGTGCTGTAAAGGAGCATGGCAGGTTTCTGCTTCACAGTTGGGCTGGCCTAGAGACATAATCTGCCACATGGTTGTTTTGGCTGCATGCAAACCAGCATCTGTCCTTTGCCTGACCAGAACCACTGTACACCACAAAAATAATGCCACTGAAATACAATGTGCAGGGTCTGGTATCATCAGGACAGATAATCTTTAACATCACTGAATACTGACAAGAACCTGCTATAATACCTCCAGGTCTCTTTGTAGGAATACTGTTTTACCAGCAGAGATGAAGACCAGCTCGACATATTTGCAATTTGTCCCTCCGGTCTCATGACAGTTCATGCTGCTGGTCCACATGCTCTGATACATTCAGAAACTGGAAGATATACACATACACTTCTGCTGTCCCCAAAGCTATTCATTTGGATGACACTGTTATTTTTCTGCATGCTTGCTTTGTCTCTTATGGATTCAGTTTGTTCAGGAACTTGTGAACATTGTTTTACTTCAGGTTATACTTCTGGTAAAAATCCGATACCTTTTATTCAAATAATTTATTTTATTGCTCTTGTATAATATGATTTATGTTACCCTTGTATTAGAACTGAGATGAAAGCAGACACTGCAATAGCCACAAGCATTTCGATAAAGGGGATCCTCTTTTTAAAACCAGAGGAGAAGTGCTTTCAATTTTGCTCTTGATGTGTGGCACCAATCTTACTTCCTTACATAATCGAAGCAAGAAGAAATGAGTGAAAAATCTAGGAAATAATGAAATGCATGACCTAGAAAAGGAAGAAGTACAGTGAAAGTAAAAACAAATAAACATCCTGTGCACCACAGTTTAAGAAACCTGGAATGGCAATATTTTTAATCTAGCAAAACCCTAGGAAGAAGTCTAATTTCCATTTTACATCTGATGTGTCAGTTTTGGTTTGTCACTTTTATATGGATTATCCTGAAGCCTCTACCCAAGGAAGGCAATCTTTGCTTGTTTATGTGAACATCAGCTTCAGGAGAGTCCATATAAAGACAATGCTCCTTATGCTATTTGAAGGTTAGTAAAAAAATAGCTTAAAAGAAAGAAAATGGGAGAGGAAAATATTGTACCATGTTGCTTTATATAAAAAGTCAGTGTTAAATGCATTATGTACTTTATTCACAATGTTCTTACCGAGTCTATACTGAGGCTTGTCCATGGAAAAAATGAAATACAACTAGCTACAGATGATCCCCAATTACATGCAGCAGAATATTTCAGATTAATGAGTAATTCAACCTTCTTTTTCTAAAATTAATTTTATGAACAATGTATAAATAAGTAAAAGGGGTAATTCAACTTCAATTGGATTGATAAATTTTCAGAAATTACTCATCTGACTAAGTGTATAAGATAGTAGTTCCAGGCTGTAATTGATCTGAAGTATACCAAGCCGGATGGGATTCTTGGTGCTCTGACTAGGTGAAGACTCTGTGCCAAGATAGTGACTTATTTTATTTGCTACCCTCTTGGCTTTTGCTGTGGACAAAAGCAGCATGTTGGACCTACTGTCCTCAGCAGACTCTTCTTTAGTATGGACAGCTGTGAACCTACAGTCCCAGGAGTCCTTTTGTCACTGGGGTGTTGCTTAATTCATCACCTCCTCATAACAAATGTGGGCAATTTTTTAGATCCTTATGAGCTCTAGTTACAGGTGCACAAAAGGGGTTTGGTGAGTTTACTTTGGATATGGTGACCTCTCTGTGCCTTGTAGGAAGTCAGTGAGTTTAATCACTCTCTCTACAAGCCCAGAAGCCTTTAAAGCCTCCTATGGCATAAGCAAGGGAAGAAGATACCTGTCCTGGCGGAGATGAATTGCAGCTGCACACAGTCATCTCCTCTGGGGAATGCGGAGGATGGCTCTCAGAAGAATTACAGCTTGTATAAGCATAATGTGAATGCATGGTGTGACATAGAACCTTTTCTTCTCTACTTTTGTTTTATGGTAATGAGATACATCTTTTATTCCTCCTTCTTCCATGGGTTCAGAGGTTGGGAGTGTTTCTTCTGTACGTAAAGAAAAATTTCCACCAATAAATGATATTATGTCAATATAGAGGTATCTAATTGATAACAAATGCAATATATTAACTCCCTCTCTTCATACTTGTAAAAAATTTTTAGCAGTTTCGTGCAGCCCTTCAAGCTCTTACTGATGTGGATGAAGAATATTAACTGGCTCAACCAGTGTTTTAGACTTGGTCCAGGAACCATGACAAAGATGAAAACTTTGCGCTAAAATGTATTTACTACCTCTCCATGAAAGCATATGAGGTGGATTCTGAGCTCAGCATTGCTGACTGACAGGAGGAGGGAGAGTGAGCTCCTGGGTTGTTTTTGGCATTTGTATAGAGACATTCTGCTGCGAGGAGGGTGAGATACACTTCGCTGTGACCATGTGGTGGGTAGTGCTTGCACAACTGTGCTGTGTGAGTGGAGTGCTGCATAGCTTGAGCTACTCAATTCTTTGGGCAAATTGTGGTTTCCAAAGGCAAACAAGCCTAGAATTTCCCTGGTGTTTGTCACTCTGGTCTTCAGGTACTGTGAAGCATATTTACCCAAAAAAGTCAAATTGTATAACAATTCAGCCAAATTTGTATTGTTTTCTTTTTTTCTATAGATAATAATTATGGCAATATTGTGACCTGGGTAGATGTATATTTTGGTTTGTAACAAATTGAATAAGATGGCTCTGATTTCTCAGTGTCTTAACCAAATCCACCTTTTATGGTTCTTGTGCCAAAACATCTCCTTGTAGGCTGGAACTTGAGTTTTGTTGCATGTTAAAAACATTATGAAGGACCCATTCAGTAACATATTGGTATGCTTTCACTGCCAGTACAAGGACTAACTATGTTTCATGTTCTAAGAGGGAAAATATTCACTATATCATTTTACATGTTCTTTATTTTTGTCAGCTGGACTGACAAACCAGAGTGTCAACAACTCATCTTTGTGCAAGTTTTGCATTACTCCTGGATGCTCTGCATGCTTTGGCAGACCTGTCAAGATGCTCCAGTTCTGTCAGAAAAAGAATTCTCTTTGGATTTCAGATTTGAGATAGATTGGATGGAATAGATCTAGAATATGATACTTACTGAGATGATTACTCCTATCACTTAAATGGTGATAAGGTTTTTAGAGGAGTTTGAAAATGAATGAAAATTAGAAAGAGAATGAAAAAAAATTCTCACAAAACAAAAAGAAAAGAAAAAAATAAGTTTAATTGCTACTGAAATCCCTCCAATGGCCTTCTATGTACCCTATAAAAGGCAGGATGAGTATTAAAACCTTTAAAAATTTGGTCTGAATCAACAGAATTGCAGAAGATTCACTGTTTAGATTTCCAACCAGATGCTGTAAGTTGAATTAACAGAAATAATAAATAACATCTAGAGAAAAACTGATGTTTCAGATGATGGAATTGCCTTCATGTTTTTTCAGAGAATGAAATTATTATTATTTTCAGAGAATGAATTATTCTAGTCCACTAAGACGTCATTTCCATGTGTCATTTACCTTCATAGACATCAATGAGTTTTAAACAGAAACTGAGCTGAAACATAGCAGAAAGGGGGTATTTTTCACTTGCAACTGCATTTAAAAATGTTTCATCTACATTTTCACTTCATTCAACTGCTGCTCAGGATAAAGTACCATTCCTCTACTGTACCAGTCAAACAGTCTCAATGCCTGTTATTTTCACAAACATAAATTTGGCATGTTCACACTCTCTTCCAAGGTTTTTCATAAGGCACCAAATCTAATCTGCTCTGAGCCTTTGAAGGTTTTCAGTGGAAGGTCATGATATCAAGTCTTGAAATCATGAGAGGCAAAGTTTTGCTTATGGCTCTTAACAGTACTCTGATGTCACTTCTTATACACAAGATATTTCTTTAATTATTTACAATGCTTTGAGGTTCTGATTGGAGCAGCCCCTGGTGCAGGGGTACAGTAATTTCTGTAGGTGCTGATTCCAGAACCTTCTTGACTCAAAAAACTATTAGATTTGAACATGTTGTTAATCAAATTAGTCATAATGTCATAATTATGCCACAATCATTATACTGTATATACACAACATATAAAATAGTAGGTTTTTAACTCCTACTGTTCATACAGTCTGCAGCCATCTTTCATTTCCGAGATGTGAAAGAGCAGTAAAGTTGTGGAGCTGCTCATTCATGTAGCTTGAACTACAATGAAACTCATGTTTGGGGAAAAAAAAAAACAAAAACAAAACAACAACAGGTGCAAGAACAAATAGATGGAAAACAGACCTACAAAGCAGTAAAAATGAAAATAAGAACATCACTCTTCAAAAAGGTCTTCATCTTTTGCTTGTTTAGGCTCATGTTCCAATCCAATTAGGTCTGATTTTAGTCTGATTTAGACAAACTTATCCACTCGTTCTTGCATTCCCTTCCTGTCTCCCATGTCACATCTCAGTCTCCTGTCCTCTGGAAGCTCAGGTGTCTGTGTATGTGCCTGGGGTTTTTGGATCACTACAGAATTTATTTAAAAGCAGGAACTGGGTTAAAAACATAATGTAAATAAAGAGAGAGAGCACCTTAAAAACAGTCTTTTTTTTTTCAAACTATGAATTTCATTCACCTAGAAAAATATAAGTTAGATGGTAGAGTCGGGAAAAAAAGGCAATGGAGTTGGAGGTGCATGTTATTTTAAATGAAATTTAAAGAACTTCACTTAATGAAGTTCATTTCAGATTAAATGTGTTTTGCCCTTTTCCTCCATTTTTCAAATATTAGGAGTATTATCATAAAATCCAGCATAGCAATTCAATGATGCTTGCTGTATTGAAACACCACGTTGCCTCATTTTGCAAAGGGCCCATTATAATTTGACCTATGTACTTTCTTTTAGGTATAAGTTAAGGCTATGGCTTTTCTTGTACTCTGGAGCAAGAGAAAAAGAGGAATATTCATTGTCCTGCCATTAAGTGCCTCTCCCAGTGTCCTGGGTGAGAGGGGTGTGTGCTGTGGATGCCTGTGTGTTTGTGTGTGTGGCACGGTGTGTGAGTGCAGACAAGGGTCATACCAAGGGTGTCCCCGCGGAGCTTGACAATGAAGGTGTGTGCATGTGAGGGAGAGGTGGCCAGTGAAGGCAACACAGGATAGCCACTGAGCTGATGGAATTGTCCCTGAGCAAGAGCTGGGAGGGTCTCTCGATGCAGCTCTGGGTGTGAAAGCTGCAGGGAAGCAGTTGAAGCAAGCACTGATCCTTGCCTGGACCCACAGATCACACCTTATCTAAGGTGATGCTGAGATGGTTCTTTCCTCCTGTATTTTAGTGATTAAAATTTTAAGTCATAAAATGCTAGGAGACAAGATACACAGTGAACAAAGGGTTACTCAAATGTTGTAATAGTTCAAATCAATTAAACCGAAGAAATGGTAAGCATTGAAGCACATTGTTGTTGCAGAGAAATATTGTGGATAAAACCAGTTCCCATGAGAATAAAGTTGCAGGAACTTGATTTTCCTTTTAACAGCTTTTCTTCCAACTTTAGAAGCATCTAGGAGAGATATGGCAAAATTCTGGGTTTTTACTGCTACCTGACTTGTCTAACTCTGTTCTGTCACTTTGAATCCCACGCTCATCAGGAAATGACAGATATTTTCACAGGCCGAGAAAAACAACAACCACTAAAACAAGAGAAGAGGGAGATTTATAAGATTGCTCCAAAGGTATTATTTGAAAGGCTCTTTTCCTCTCAAGAAATACATTTTTCAAGGGCAGTATGAACCCAGCAACAATCTCAAAAACTGAACCATTGTTCACATGTATAGGCCTGAAGCGGCTCTGAATTGGATGGTCATTTAATATCTTCTTTATACAAATATGAAACAAAAATAGTAATCTAGTCCAACCATTCTTTTTATTTTTCCTTCCATTGCAGAATCACTAATAAGCACATGTCTGTTTGTGCAATGCTGGATAAAACATGGTGGATTACTTAGACTTTAAATAAACAGTGTGAAAAAACTCCATGGATTTTTCTAGCAAAAAGGCAAGGACAAAAAACGAGTTATTTCAGATATTTTTGAAGATTTATTTATTTTATTATTTTATTATTTTATTTTATTTATTTTCAGATATGTTTTAATGCTACAAATATGTGCTGTGGTGTTTTGATCTACCTGATCTCTGTGATAAAGAGGCACAGTCTATACCCGCAACTGTTAATGAGAGACACTCTTCCTTTTATAATTTTAATTGCTAATTATGAGGTTTAAAGAAAACAGACTTTATAAGGAGTAAACACAACCTATTTCAGCAGATAAGGCTCTTAATGAAATTATTAATGTCTCCTTCACAAAGACATCATGCCCTGTAAAATCCAGGGGGAAGAACGAAAGATCCTTGATAACTTTTCTACCTGCACTCTTGCTCCCATTTACACTGTTTGGGGTTTGGAATACCTCAACTTTTTTTTAAGCACATGGTTTGAGCAAATGGTAACAACTAAACCTGCTTTTCCTCTCTTTTTCCCATGGAATCTAAAAAATGCTCTTTGATTGCTTCATGTCTAACAACCTTATGCAGTATACTTGCCTATGTATCCTGAAGTCTTCTATCAAATTTGGGTGGACTAAAAACAAAATCTGAAACTATGAAAGAATGTCTACACCCATCTGAAACCATTGTGTGGTGGCCAATGGATGACTATAGTTGAAATAAAAGCATCAGCCACATTTTCAGGATCTTTCTACATTTATGTGTCTTCCTTTGATCTTTTGAAGATGAAAAAGAGCAGTCCTGCACTTATCATCCTGGTAACGATTTCCTAGCCTCTGCCTCTAAAGCTGTAAAATTTCACAAATTTTAGTTTCTGCTAGTTTGACATGTATCTAGTTCCTAAGCAAAATTAGAATGCATCAGAGAATATCCTTAATTCAGAGAATAACACTGACACTAGAAATAAAGACAGTTTTATAACCTTTAGTGTTTTCAAATAAAAGGATTTTGACAGTGACAGGTATTTTTCCAAAGCTGTGACCTCATGTTTAATTTCACAAGTTATATGATAATTTTGGAGTGCTGAATCACATACATCACTAATATACAGAAACAGACCACAAGCAAATCTTCATTTTAAGTAATTATATACAGAATAAATATGCAGGAAGTATCACAGAAACCCTTGATTTTTAAAAACGCATCTGCCACGGCTATGCATCTAGTAAGGATGTACAGAACATTCTGAGATAGAAATGCAAAAACCCCAAGATGATGGAATTCATCCTTCTGGAAGTACAGCATATGTTACACTACACTTGAATCAACAAATTGGCATTTCTGGAAAGATAGATGAAACTATGATTCCTAACATGTATCAACAGGGTTTGATAGAGCTTTAGAGCACGGAAGTAATTTTTCAGTCTGATTTTAAATGTTCAACTGCAACCAGTAAAATTAAAAAAGCATGGCAAAGATGATTTTCAGCAGTAGGATGTGTTTGTGTGCAATCAACATGTACAGCACATCTAACTTATTCTTGGCTGTATCAAGTTTGTGTGGAAAGGTTTTGGTAGTGCAGGGGATGAGAGGAGGCTTAGATTGGAGAAGAGGAGGCTCAGGGGAGACCTTGTTGCTCTCAACAACTACCTGAAAGGAGGGTGTATCTAGGCAGGCATATGTCTCTTCTCTCAAGTAACAAGCAATAGGACAAGAGAAAATGCCCTCAAGTTGCACCAGAGGAGGTTTAGATTGGATATTAGGATAAGATCCTTCACCAAAATGGGTGTCAAGCACTGGAACAGGCTGCCCAGGGGAATGCTTGAGTCACAATCCCTGGAGGTTATTGAAAGATGTCTGGATGTGGCACTTGGGGACATGCTTTAGTGGTGGACTTGACAATGCTGGGTTAAAGGCTGGACTCGATGATCTTCAGGGTCTTTTTCAATCCAAATTACTCCATTACTATATAAGAAGCTGCCAGGAGCTTCCTCCATGTCAAACAGAGCCAATGACAGACAGCTCCACAGTGGACCCACTGCTGGCTGAGGCTGAGTCCATCAGTGACAAAGGTAGCACCTCTGAGAAAATGTATTTTAGAAAGTGGGAAAAGAAATCTGCACAACTTCATCCCAAGAAAGGAGTGAGAATGTACCAGAGAAGCAGCCCTGCAGACACCAAGGTCAGTGGAGAAGGAGGAGGTGCTCCAGGACCTGCAGCAGAGAGGCCCTGCAGCCCGTGGTGAAGACCACGGTGAGAAAGGCAGTCTATGCAGCCCATGGAGGACCATGTTAGAGGAGATTTGCTGGCAGGGCTTGTGACCCCAGGGGTTTGGGACCTCATGATGAAGCATACTGTTCCTAAAAGACCGCAAGGTGTGGGATGGACCCCACACTGTAAGGGGGAGAGTGTGAAGAGGAAGGAGCAGAAGGGACAATGTGTGATGAACTGACCACAAGCCCCATTACTATTCTGCTGTACCATTCAGTTGGAGGAGGTAAAGAAATCAGATGTGGAGTTAGGCTTAGATTACTTGTTTAGGTGGTGTTGCAATTTCTATGTAAAAGTCCTGCTATCAGTGAGAAATGCTGCTTTGACTAGATAGTCTCATCAAGACTAAAGTTTCTCTTCTAGGAAATACAGGTTGAGGATTAGTGACATGACAACAGTGTGTGGGAATGAACAGCACTATCAACTAAGTTCAATTCATAGCAAACACATTTCCTGGTAGTGTAACTTCACTTAAGCCAGTGAATCTACCCTGACAAGAAAATCACTGCTGCATACAAGAATTAGACATACACCTGACTTGATTTTCAGAAGTGCTGAATCTTTAACAGCTTTCACTGTGACTGCTGAAATAAGTGTCTGCAGCTGGATTTAGGAGCTTAATTAGTTATGAAATTTCTCTGCCATTGACTCTCCTAAAACTTGTGCAAATGTAATTATCTGAATCTAATAAGGATGGGTGACAAAAGTTGCACTGGGAGATTTTTTTTAATTAAAGTAGGTATTACTGAAGTCCAGAAAACTGTGAGTGTTTAGTGTCTTGAAAAGTAAGATCACTAGATTTTTAAATACCTGGCCTTTGTCATTAAGGCTCAAATATTGTAGCTTTACATAGTGTATATATTAGTGCATATCTATTATACGTATATATAAACTTTTTATAGTTCCTCTATCAGTAAAATAAGCATTTTCCTTTCTTGCTACATCTCTGAAAATTATTATGAAACCAAGTTGGAAAGTCATGAAAAGAAATTGTAAAACTCTTCACAATTTTTTTTCTAACTTTCAAAGAATTCTTTCTATAGTAAAAGCCATTTGTCAAAGATCCAGTGAACAATGCTGGAGCAACTTATGCATGATGGAATAGAATAAACAAAGAGGAAATGTGATTAGGCAAAAAAGCATTTCAAGGGCACTCCAATGAAAACACTTGACCAAATATATTTTACCCACTAATTCTTTAATTTTTTTTCTTTCATCATAATGTGGCCTTTGATATCAAGGATATATGTAAGGCAAAGATACGTCAGCAAGAACAACAAAATAACTTTTTTATTAATTGAAAAGATGAAATGTTTGTTAAAAGATGGTTATTGCACATGTACCTTAGAGTTATCTATTTAACAACTACTCCCCTCCTACCTCCCTTAGCCCAGCCTAACCCATCTATGACAGTGAGAACTGTAACTCTTATATAATAGAACCTTCATGACACATACGAATGTCCTGGAATATTTTAGATCTTAATTTTTGCAAGTCAGAAATATTTTCTGAACTCCGGTTCAAGCATAGCTTTATAATTCTTGCAGTAACATTGAATATCAAGAAGCTCAGAGCTTTTTGCCTGAAATATTATTTCTGTTAAAAGACTGCTGGCACATATATAAAGGCCCATATGTTTTCTTGAATCCAAGACCCATAGTTGGTGAGCTCTAATGAGTATGTGTGTTGATTTTACCAGAGTCCTCATCAATCTTTCAGGTTTCAGTGCTAATATTTCTGAGGGCAAACAGCTTGGAAGCTTGAAGTCTTAGCTGTTTCTAAAGGATGGACATCAAGAAACATATACTTTGGAGTGACCCAGATGATGGAATTACTCCAGAGCTACAGGACACAGGCCTCTGTTCTCAGTGCTAAATGCGTCAGTTTCAGGGGGACACTATTGCCCTTGTCCAAGTGGGCCCACAAGTCTTACCTCCTTTGAGAGGACTCTGACTGTGTCTGTTTTCTGTGGAACTTGTCTCTGTTGGCCTGTTTGTTGTCCCATGGCACTGTGACATTGGTAGTAACAAAGCAAAGGCTGTGCTGCAGCCCACCAGAATTGTTATTTTCTAATGTGAAAGTGAAGACACATCCTGCAACTGAGACACAAACTCTTCTGAGATAAGGCTGATGTATTGCTTATGACAGATAAGGCTGAGGTGTTGCATGTGGCAGCAAGGATTGAAATTGCTCATCCTTACTGCAGGCTGGGATGTGTAAGACCATAGCAGGGTTTTGTTCTGCATGCAAAAAATTGATACTCTCCAAAATACATCCTGAGACTGCATCAAAATATGTGAATAAGAAGAGAAGGAAAATCCCAGAGGGAACTGTGAACTGAAATTGTCTGGCAGCATAGGCCTATGCCTGGAGACATTAAGCTTCCCTGATCTGAAGAAGAAAGGCCTTGGGAATATGGAGTGTCCTAGTTTCCAACAGAATCTTTAGGAACCTTGAGCATATCCT
Organism: Sinosuthora webbiana; assembly: GCA_013397395.1. Classification (NCBI taxonomy): domain Eukaryota; kingdom Metazoa; phylum Chordata; class Aves; order Passeriformes; family Sylviidae; genus Sinosuthora; species Sinosuthora webbiana. The sequence continues at coordinate 2,526,989 of VXBN01014479.1, read as the reverse complement.
CAGCTTGAATGGAGATTCACAGGCATCTATCTATCTCCAAGTAAAGAGTTGGAAATGAAGAATGTGAATTTTGGCTAGAAGAAGGCCTCACACACTTTCATCATTGTCAAAATCAAAATTTAATATGGACATCTTCCTTTAGAAGTCCCTGTTTCCTTAAAAGTCAGCTGGTGAATTACATTGTGTAGGAAATTCAAGGAAATAATCTCATAATTTGGTGGGCTTAAAGTTCAGAGAGGAGTGAACTGAAAGTAAATTGGGCATAAATAGGTCTTTCATATACCAGACACAACTATAGGAGCAAAGGAAAATATAAAGTCAGAAAGAAGTCATTAGTGGAGCATTATTTATTTTCAAAGTAGCCCCGAATTTGCCTGCTGATATTTACACTGTACAATTTTCACTCCCTTCATTGTTTTGTGTTGAAAGGAGCATATGTGGGCCTCTTTGAACAAATCTGTTCTTAGATTTTTGAAAGAGTGTTCAAATGCAAAAAAATTAATAGCTCCTCTATAATGGGGGGACTTGTATTCTTACACAAGAACTACAGATGCCAGTATATTTTCACTTTGAAGTTCTGAATGTCTAAAAAAGGATCAAAGTGAGTCTTTATTAGTAGAAGCACACAGGACATTTTTCTTTCTCCATTCACCTGCTTATTAATTTTGCAGCTACCATTGATTTCTTATTTCCTAAAAGCTAGGTAAAACATAAAAGATTAGAGTCTTGTAGAGATTCCAGAGACAGATGGTAGCAAATATATGCTACATATTTAGTATTTTCACATAGAAATATCTTCTTTTTTCTGCTTAAAGCACAATATTAATTTTAGTAATAAAATAAGAACTGTACTGGGGTCTTCATGGTGACCCACATAGCTCCCAAAATAGTCCTCTTGCTCTTTCAATTTGATTCTTATGACTTAAATTCTCTAGTGTTGCATGAAGAGCAAAGGGTTTCTTGCACCAAGATGAAGGAAAGATGTCCTGAGAGAGGTGGCAAGTTCTCCAAATATCCAACAAACTTTAACCCAAACAACCAGTGGCTCATTCCATGTGAAACACCCTTAATCTCATTTGGCATCTGTGCTACAGTTTGAGGCCATGCAAGATTCATCACACCATGACACTCTCTATTCTGTCATTCTCTTTCATGTTTTGGAGTTTCCACAAAATATTACAAGCATTCCCACTCCCTACTTCCAAAGATTTCATGAACTCCATCAAGCAGTAAATGCAGCCAGTTCAGACACTAAGGGATTTCCCTTATCCAACACTGCTGAAAGTTTCCTATCACACTAAAGGCCCAACCAAGCCCATGATGCCTAGAAGATAACCATTTCAGAGCTGCCATCACAGGAGAGAAGTCAGTACCACCACTGACACTCCAACACTAAGCAAGACAAGCATGCTCTGCTGACCAGCGTGTTATGCAGCGTTGGCACATCACCAGAAGGGCACACAACCGCACTCAGGGCAGGCACAGGCTCAGGGCAGGACAGAAGGTGCGGCTAGAAAAAAACCCATAGTGCTGACAGTCAGGGTCACTGGACTCCGGAACACATACCTAGATGTCTGCCATGAGCTGGCCATGCAGCCAACACACCAACACTACATAGGCCACTTGCACATCCAAGCAAGTTACAGGCAAGGAAGAAGCAGCCTTTTTTCTAGGGCAGAGGACCATATTGCCCATCTTGTCAGTCTGTCTGCTTAAGGAGGGGCTTTTTGGGGGATAGCTGGCATCCTAGCTGCACTCTGGAAGAGGTTAAAGAATTTCTACACAAATATAAAAATGAGCAAAGGTAAAACCTGTGTCTGATGCAGGTAACAGTGCGCCATTTAATTCTTCTAGTTGGATAACAGTCATTGTCCCACTCTTGGCAGACCTCATGTACAGATACAGATAGAACTTTGTCTCTCATTCTTCATAGCCCCACTTGGCCACCTCTTGTTCCTCTCAGTGTATATTTTTAGTATACATACATATTTTTATTGCTCTGAATTACTGATACCAACCCTTTGATAAGATGCGGTTCTCTCCTGTAACTTGAAGAAGAGGAAGTTCTTCATCTGGTAAGGTGTCTCCAAGTACTCAGAATTCCAAGCCTGCAAATCAATTCTCTACCCAGTAAGGAATCTACCATGTGAGAGTCACCACTTGGTTCTGACCACAACTTCTGAGATTGTTTGCCCTGCACTTACAAATGTATTTTTTTCTCCATCTCTGGAACATACTGATAAAAGAATTATAATAATGACGTGCCTGTGGTCCTCTCTTCTTCACATTAGCTCATGAAGAAGCACACACAGAGAAGCTGGAGTGGGGGAAGGAACTCAGACTTGTGTTGAATACTAACAAACCTTCCTGGAGCCACCTGCAGTGGCAGAAGAACTCATTGGCTGGATTTTTCCTGCTGCTGGATGTGGTAATGAATGAATGCCATTTTTAGTAAGCACAGAACACATTTAGTTTTTACAACACAATTTACAAGAATGGTCAAAAAAATCAGTGTGGGATGACTTTTTTGATTCCCCCAAAAAAGAAGCCATTCCGTCTGCCTTTCTGAAGCAGGAGAAACTGTGTCTTCCACAGGGAAGCTACATGCAAAACCAAGAATTCTACTTTGGGTTTAACCAGCAACGATTTTCTCCTCCATGCTCAGCTCTACTACCAGGCTTCTTCCCTGTTCACAAATATGTAAAAGACTTGCTAATACAGGCTTCTAAAATACAGCAGGAAAAGGCCTATCCATTTCCCTTTTTCCCTCCCCTAAGCTCTGAAGTGCTGTTTGTTAGCAGGATAAGGAAGGCACTGTAGGCTTAGAACACAATTGCTAATATTCTGTAAGCTCTAAACAATTTCTAAAAATTTCTAAGGTTCTACCTGCTGCAGCAGCTCAGGGTTTCTTAGAACAAAAATCTTTCTCTCTGTTTTTTTTTTTTTTTTTTTGTATCTGAATTACATGGCCAAAATATTGCATCTGACATCAACATGAGATAGAATGACAAGACAAAAGCAGTGGGCATTGTGTCAGGAGCACAAGAAAGATGAAGCAGGTACACTTCACTACCTGTTCAATTAATGTTTTATTTTGTATTGGCATGCAATTGCAAGAAAATAAACTCTCTCTTTTCTTCCTTTCTTTGTTAAGAACAGCTTCCTGTACCCTTATCGGTATGAGTCTAAGATAAATTTTTATGGAACTATGTGTTCCTTACATAATTAACTGAATCTCAAGTGTAGCAGTGGTAAGCTGAGGAAAGAAAAATAATATGGATACATATCATGTTAAAAAATTTGATTGAGAGATTCTCTTTAAATGATTCCAAAAAATTGTGTCATGCTTTCTGAAATGGTGACTAATGCATTCCCCAATGTGGCACAGAACCAAAATCAATGACAATAGATTAACTTTAATATGCTGGATGTAATGGTTACATTTTGGGAGGAACATTATCTCAAATTGGTTTTAGCCATGCTACTAGAACAAATAGGGCCAATACTTAGAAGTTAAATTCATTCCAATCCATTTAAATTAAATGTATTTAGTCAATACCACTAAACATGCATTTTTCTTTGGCAGGCAGGACCCTGGGACATCTCTCTGATGACTTCAGACATGAACCTTGGTCAGTCACAAATAGAGTTTTTGCTAATCCAACTAATTTTGAGGGAAAGTAAAATAACTTCAGTAGAAGACTGAGTTGTTTAGTGCCTTAGCTGCATACGAAAAGAACTGTACCTGCTGAAACAAGTTAGAAAGCATTTCCAAATCCATTTGTATAACATGATAATATTTTTTCAGCTCCCCCCTTATTCTCTAAGACAAACTGGATATGTTACAATTCTGGGATGGTGGTACGATGTGCTGCCTTATGACATGTTAAGGAATATATGCTTATTTCTCTGTGCACCCACTTTTCCCAGACATTTTTACAAATCCTGAAATGATTTTGAGATGTTCTATCTTCTGCGTGTGATGTTAATTGCTTTAGAAATAGACTGCCCACTAGAGAAAGAAGTGTGAGATGGCTGACCATCCAAACCCCTGCTTCATTCATTGTTTAACAGGCAATTTTAAAATTTAAAGCCCTCTAAAGAGTCTGTCAGCAATAGCTGGGAGATAGAGAGGGCAGTCAGAAAAACCCTTAGAGGATTATTTCTATTTAGTTGAGCAGCTCAGATTGCTGTCAAACATTAGTGGAGTAAGAACTTTTGACTTCACAAAGTGACAGTTAGGGGAGAGGGGGGTCACATGAATTCACAGATGTGTGTCAGCCTCAAATTCAACAAAGCTCTTCATCTCAGTAAAGGATTTATTTTCTTTTTAGCAGCAGGTTGCACAGGTTGATTATGAACTGTGTTTTGACATATTTTCTTTCATCAATTTATATCACTCTGAGAAAAAAAAGTGTGAATATCCAAAAATATTTATCTTTAATTTTGAAGTTGACATAAGAATCTCCTGCTTCAAAGGGGCAACCAACTACATGCACATTAAGATCAGAATTCTGAAAAATCAAAAAACAAATTACAGACAACATTTTGAAAAAAAAAAACATTGACAATAGTGGCTGTTGGCATCTGTCTCTTCTGTATGCCCCTTATTTGTGAAAGACTCATAAAATTATCTATGATTCTCTGGACTGAAAATTTTGAAAAAGTGGATGTCAGTTTATATGGGACATAAACAATCTGTATTATGAATGATGATGTAAGAAAAAGTGCTCATGATATACTGAATATGAATTTTATAATAAAAGATAGTGCAGTTAATATTAAAAAGGAGTATTATCTTCAAATGCAACATAGAATTGAAGCTAGGGAATCAATTCATTTCCAGAAAAAAAGTAGAAGTAATTTAGACAAAACTTAACAGGATTTCAAAGATTATTCATTTATACAACTGATTTCAACTTAATGGTTGGCAGACATCTGTCAGTCGTCCATGTTCATTGGCATGCTTCCCCCTCTCTCCTTCCCAGAAGTACCAAATACAAGATGGATGTGTGTCTCACTTGAGGCACTCTGTTTCAAAAAGATCTGAATGAGTAACAGAATTAGAGAGCTAGTACAGGAGCTGCAGGGCAGGTAAGGTTCTTGCTAGAGGGGTCACTACAGCAGATACTGCTGAAAGATTAAATACCATGCCAGCAGATGGTGATTGGTGGAGTTTTTTAAGTACTGCCCCTGAAACAAATCTTTTCCAATATTTTCATTAATGTTGTCATAAAGAAAAAGTGCATGTCTTATAAAGCATATGTAATGTGCTAGGCTGGGATGCATAAAAGAGGACTGCATGAGAAAGTCCTCATAAAAGAGGACAGCAATAACACTGAATGACCAGGACTGAAACAATGAAAATGAGAATAAAATCAGTATTTCTATATGCAAGGCAATGCCCTTGAAAATATACTGTAGATCTCAGTAAAAATTGGGAGTTCCTGCTTGAGAATAACTGATAAGCCATGGGACCTGTAATGTCAACTAATTAGCTACAGGTTTATTACAAACTATCAAGATTAAGCACCAAGGAAGGCAAATGCAATTCTATTATATATGAGGAAAGTATTTTTCAAAGAAAGAGAGGGAAATATTAATGCTATTATAACAAATAGCAGTCAACTCCATCAGGAAGACAAGACAAACTCTTGACTATCTGTTCTGAAAAATGTGAATGCAAAACATGTACAGAGAACTACAAAACCATGTCTAAGCTGTGGATATGGGGACCCCACAGTATTATCTCCCTAAATCTCACTAAAAGAGTAGTCAGATGAAGGCTATTGATGCTCTATTTCACTTTTGTGCCTTGATTTTCTTCATGTAGTGTCCTGGTTTCATTTGGGGTAGAGTTAATTTTCTTCCCAATATCCAGTGCAGTGCTGTGTTTCAGATTGAGGATGAGAATAAAGTAGATAACACAATGATATTTTGGCTGTTGCTGAGTAGTGCTTACCCTAATTCAAGAACTTTTTAGTGTCAGGAAATGGGGGAAAACAGATGGGTGTACATCCAGATTTCACCCCAACACAGATAAAAGCCTACTGAGTAACACAAGTGAACCTGGAAAAAGGCTCCTTTAAAGGGGACTAAAAGAGGTTGTTTTTTCCTGATGTTGCAAAATTGAGACTTAGCTGAAACAATTTCCTTCTATAAATAGAGAAGGATATTTAATACCAGAAGGAGAGAAAGTCAAAATGATAAAACTATCATAAAAGCAAATGGCTAAAAGCTGTCTATTTGCAAGTGTACCTGGGTGAAAAAGAAGGTCTATAGCAAGTATCAGAGCACTGAAATCCTGAACCACCTTTCCAAAAGAAGATCCATCTGTTCCCAAGATTTATTCCTTTTACAAATAGAATTTCATGTGCTTGGGAGGAGGATTATCAGATTTTGTGCTTATGCAAGGCAACGCAGGGACTCAAGGGGTTCTACTAAACATAGCTCTGCAAGATTTCACTAGAACCATTGTTGTGAAGTGGCTGTTTCTAATGCACATTTAGTTTTGCAAACCATTATTTAACTACTTATATGCTGACTGTGTACAGCATTGTTTTAGCAGGGCAATGGGTATTTAGCAGGCAACAGGGAAAAGCCTATGTTAAATGTCTGGCAGAAATTTAAGCATTTTGCCCTACAAATTTTCATTCTAAGACAGAAATTATATGCTTTTTATTGAACATAATACTGTAGTAGCCAACAGTGACTACTTGAGACCATACCAAATACAATAAGGTACAGCTCTACATCACTTTGATGAAGTATAGAATTAACTTCTCCAGCTACAGAGGGAAATCAGAATTTGTTTTGTGTTGTTGAAAGATATTGGGCAGCTGACTGCTTTGCTAGGAAAAAGCTTTTAATGCTAAGGCTTTTTAAGAATTCCCTTTATTTGTTCCCACTACTTGCAAATTCAAGTCCACCAGTAACTAAATTGTCACCAGGAAAATCCTCCAGGGTTTAGCAGAACCCAAGGACTGTCGACTACTGAGCAGCTCAGTCACTGCATCTCATTTATTCTCTGTCTTAACCTATAAATTATTTTTCTTTCATCTTGTTTTCCAGCTTACAGAAGAAATATGAAGAGACAGCCTGTGCCTATCCCAGAGAATCTGACTGACATGCTAAATTTGCAGGTCTCCTATTCATGGCCTCTGACTTGGCGTCAGGCAGCTGACTTGGGGCTGTAGATCCCACTCCAAGAACAAGACAGCTAAAAGTAACACCCAACTGTGTGTCACTGAAGTAATCCTGTGTCTCCAGGACCGTGTGATGATGCCAACATCTGCAGCCATTGACCCAAGCACGACCAGCAGTCCCACAGTGCATCCACCCTATGCAGTTTTTCAGCAGAAGAACAATAGAATGGAAGGCAATTGCTATAAATAGTGGTATGATTTCCTAAAAAGAGTGGAGGTGCATGCTTGCATTATTTCAGAGCCACACAGCTCAGCACTGCCAGGTATGGCATCACCAAAGACACAGTGATTTGTCATTGTATTTGCAGCAGTGATTACACCAGTGATGGACACAGAGCCCTCTCCCAGTAGTAAGATTTTGCCTGATCAATATGGCCAAATGTGTACCAAGTATCCCCAGACTTCTTTTTTTTTTTTTTTCCCCTGAAAATTTGAAGCAAAGTAATGGGAAATGCAGTCAGCTTCTGAGAAATGCAGAACTTATTGGCAAGGTATTGCTCTCTGCTGGAGGCAGTCAGAGGGCTGATATATAAATTTCCAGAACAATTTTGAGGCAGCTTCTGTTCATCACAGAGTTTGCCATCTGCTCAACCCACAATTACCCTCCGTTTTGTCTTGATTTCTTCAAAAAAGCATTCTCCATGTCCTTGATATTTTGTATTGCATGTAGATGTTGAGGTGTTGGTAGTGAAGGGCTCCAGGTGTGGCAGGGATGAGAAAGAGAAGCTCTAGAGTGGAACAGAAATCCACATGTCAGCCTGTGGAGGATTGCAATCAGAGCAGGGGAAAAGAGGGAAGAGGAAGGAGAGGGTACTGCTATTTACTGACTGTACATAGCATTCCCCCTGTGCATCCTTCACATACCTCTGTGCCTCTGGGTGGGGTAGACAAGTGTAAAGGAATGAAGGGGTCTAAAGGAATTAAAATCTTAGGAAAGAGGAGAGGAAAAACTGTTTCAGTGTTTGAGGTTTGGATTCTTACCGCTCCAATCTATAAAATACATTGGCAATAAATTAATTCTTGGCAAGTCAAGTCTATTTTGTCTGAACCATTGACTGGAAAGCAATGTCCCTGTGTTTACTGCCACCCATGAGTTTTCTCATTCCTGATTTTCTTTATTTTTTTCTTATTATCTCTCCCATTGGGAGCATGGTGCTGGAATAAGTGAGCAGCTGGGTGAGAGCTTGGTTGTTGACTAAGACTAGCCCACCACATATTTACATCTGCAATATATGTAGAGAGATAAAAAATGGAGCTGTTCCCAAGGTTATAGAGGAAAATAAAATCCTAGGAGAGAATGAAAATAACTCAGTTGGCTTTCAGTTTCAGCTGATTTCTGCTCAATAATCCTTTTCTGTATCAGTAAACCAATTGAGATAAGAAGCATTGGTATTTCAATCTTTAAAATGTCATTCTCTTCAGCAATTTTTTTTCACTACCATATTAAGCCACAGACTCCTTGGGTGCTTTTTGTACAAAATGGAAGATTCCTATTTATATTTGTAACTCTTTTGCTGAGGCACATCTACACACAAAAGATCCTTTTCCTCAATCCAGTGAGACCCCACCTGGAACACTACATCCATCTTTGGATTCTCCAGCACAGGACAGGCACAGACCCGTTGGAGTGAGACCAGGGGAGGGGCACCAAGATGATCTGTTGCTGTAAATTCTGTGCTCAAATGGTTTCTCTGAGGATGAAGTCTTTGAATAGCTCATATATTAGTAAGGTCCTTTGGAGGTTTATCCTGCTTTTGTGGAACAAAAGAGGAAAGAAGCTTTAGGATTAATGATGTGTCCTTCTAATGGAACTCTCATCCAATCTGATTCTTTGTTCTTTCCACTCAATTGCATGGAAAAATGCATTATTTATCAAGTAATAATTGAAACACAATTAATTTCACTAACATGTATATCAGAGGCAGATTCAAAGGTAGAGTTTACTACATCAGAAAAGGTGATAAATTCTGTCCTGCAGGCTGGGTTGATCATGCTTCTCAGAGAACCTGGGCAAGATCACACAAATACTGCATTCCTGCTCCTGCATTTTGCTACCTTCTCACTTGTCACATGTTTTTTTGTCACAAAAACAACATGTTGAAATATTCTCATGGATATGGTGCAGGTCAGTACAAATGGGATTTCCCTGCTAGTACTGCCCTACACAGCACTCCAGAGATATCCAGTGGAGCACAGTTATGTTAGGGATTGACACTGTTTCTTACCTGTGTGTGAACTGGCCAGACTTCTGACATTCACCATTTTCTTCCTCTGAACACCTACAGTACAGTACTACTAGATGCTAGGCTAGTACAAGGGTACTACAGCAAAATAACTTTTAAACCAAAAGTTCTACAAAGCTGCCTCCCCTCTACCTACTGTCTCCTTTCACTGACCTTTCCAGTCCTGCTCAGACAGATTTCATCAGATTGCTGGTTGAAGACAACACTGCTAACCTTCTCAGTCTGTAAGAAACAGCCTCATGTTTTATAGCAGTTTCTTAGTGTACTCTGTGCTGCAGACTCCCAACTCCCCCCCTCCCCCATAAAAATGCAGAGAAAGAAACTACTCTTCTCCCTGCTGTCCTACCAGCACCCTTTTAAGGGAAGATAACATAGAGCATCTGTAAACTCCAGCTAAAGAGTTATTGCCCAGTACATGTTCTGTAATTAGCCTTCAACTATCACAAAGGTTGCCTATTAACTATTAGTGACACTAAGCTAGGGTTGAACCTTAGTTCTTCCTATGTATATATAAAAGAAAATAAAAGGGTTCTAACCACATTGACAATGAATTATAAAAGATCACAATGTTAAGGGGATATTGCTGTGTTTGTGGGGTTAATTTTTGTCTGAAACACACAATTCTAGTGTTCTCCTATTGCTCATCTGAGACTGTTTTTATTCTTTTTTTTTTTTTTCTCCCATAGCATCTGTTTTAGAGAAGCAATATGTTTCTTTGCATTAAACGAGTTCTGTACATAGGGGTTGTCTTACTTCAAAGCTTTAGCTCCTTTCTTTTGCTTATGCGCTTTTCATTGTTGCTGAAAATATTTGAAAAAAGGCATATTGCTTACTTTGGTAATTATAAACCAGTAAATGACTCTGAATGCCGCAGCCGCAAAGATTTGCATTAGTCTCTTGCAGTTTCCTAACTACAAGCCTTGATATAGTTATGTCTCTACCAGGAACACATTAATATTGGCAAAATTAACTGAATTGTATCTGAACACACTTTAAAAAATAGGCCTGCACAGTTGGTACAGTTCCTATGCAGTTGTCAAAGCCCTTTAACAGTCCTCCCCCTCCACACTGCTGTTTTTGCATGATGTTGTTAATGTCACATATACAGACAGGTGTCTGTCTTCCATGTTAAGGTTGCATGGTAGGAATTATGGAAAAATTCATGTAGAAAAGGACTTCTGGAGGTCTTCTGGTCTGAATTTACTCTAAACAGGACCAGCTTCATAGCTATGCAAGGTTGCTCAGGGATGTGTCCTGGGGTACATCAGGCACAGCATCGCCAGATGGGCAAGGGAGGGAATTATCCCATTCTGCTCTGCACTGGGGCAGCCTCACTTCAAGTCCTGTGTACCACAATATAAAAAGCACATCAAGTTATTACAGAACACCCAAAGGAGAGCTATGAAGATGGTGAAGGGTATTGAAAGGAAACGATATGTGGAAGGGCTGAGGTCACTTGGTCTGTTCAGCCTGGAGGAGACTGAGGGGAGACCTCATTGCAGTTACAGTTTCCTCATGAGACGAGAGGAGGGGCCAGCACTGATCTCTGCTCTGTGGTGCCCAGTGACACAATCTTAGGGAATGGCCTGGAGCTGTGTCAGGGGAGGCTTAGGTTGGATATCAGGAAGAGGTTTTTCACTCAGAGGCTGAATACTGGAACAGGGTCCCCAGAGGAGTGATCACAGCACCAAGACTGACAAGAGTTCAAGAAGAATTTGGACAACACTCTCAGGGGCATGGTGTGATTCTTGAGGCTGTCCTGTGAAGCCTCAGAAACTGGACTTTGATGATCCTTTTGGTTCCCTTCCAGCTAAAGATATTCTATTATTCCTGGTGAGGGAATGAAGATAATTTCCTCTTGAGGGAAAATAACTGCATGACTTTCTAGGTAGTGTGATGCCATTCAGGTGTCTGACATTAATAGGACTGGCAATAATATTTAGGTCATCTAAACTGCAGAACTTTCTCTAAACTTAAGAAAATTAGGTCTACAACTATATGGTCATCTGTTGGAAGAGCTGCAAAATCTGATTGGGGAAGATTTCATTTATGGAGAACCATGAGGAAAGGGGCTGACATACTATATAGCACCACACTAGATACTACAGCAGAAACAAGGAGAGAGACAGAAGGAGGAATGGACAACAAAAAAGCCAGGAAATTAAGGGTTTGTATTTGGCTGTTTGCCTACTGGAGGAACAGCTTTGTTATTTTTACCATCCTTCAGCTTGTACTAGTAAAAGTCTTTTTATAAAATATAGTTTCTCAAGACCTGCTTTATAGATGTACTGTGTAATGCAAAGCATGAACTTTTCAAATAGTTATATTAACAACCAACCATGAATCTGTCTATGTTCTTCCTCAGTTGTACCTTGTATGCTCAGCAGCATATGAAAAATTGGAATTGTCCTGAAGAATCAACAATGGACTCCTCTGTAGAAGCAACACCTCCAGGTGCTGTATATAAGGAGGCTGTTGGCTCTGTATCATCTGCCTTTGACCTCATTTTGCTCAATGAACTCTTCAGATAAGGTGGGGTGGGAATAAATTATGACTGACATGCACTGTGTTTCAGTGGTCTTGTCAGCCAGAACAGTCGCTGTGAACCACTATTGCCTCTGGAAAAGAGAAGAGCTCAAAGACTGGTTTCTTTGAGCACATATTTATTGTGTTGAGAGCCTGACTCTCTCAACAAGAAGATAAACAAGAGTGGCTGAGCAAAATCGAGCTGCATGTGTCTTGTAATTGGCCATTTGTCCTGATTCTGCAGATCCCTTTTCTGAAATTATTATATTACAGGAGGAAGGTTTTCATAGATGATTAAAATAAGAAAATTCAAACAGCAGAACGTGAGATATGAAGTTATCTCAAGAAAGATATCCAAGCACTGGAGCTGTGAGTTCTACAATTCTGTACATAGAAACACATGCATACATTTTTAGTTGTGAATCATCCAACCAAATTGATTATAAACATTTGCCTGAAGATTCATTTGATCATTCAGAGCTTGCTTGATTTTATTGTGAAATGAATTTTTTTCCAAATAAATGGTATTTCTAGCTCATGCATCTTTATTTCCTTTAAAGGATTAGGATATTAAAAGCATTATAATAAAGCATGAATCAAAAATGAAAATTTTCATTAAAATTCTGTGAAATAGAGTACTGCAGAACTATTTCAGCCAGTTCTTTTTGATTAGTTTCTGTTAATCTAGTTGAAAACTGATGTTAATTATTACAGTGCATATTTGAAAAATATCTCATGGAAAATGTAATCTCAACAGATCTGATCAATGGTTTTTCACAGTCTTTCTATTAACTTACATAACAAAAATGGATGAATATTCTGATTCTTAAATGCAGAGTATATAAATAGCATTCAAAAAGAGGAAAGAAAAAATGGGACTAAGTTAAAAACAGATAATAGAACTCAAATAATTGCATACATTTTCCCCCTTAAAATTTTAATTAAGCATTTATTTCAGCACTGAATCAGTATTGCAAGATATGCAGGAACTATCAAATGACTACGAAGTGAATTATTTGAATTTTCTCCATATGGTACAAAGCAAACAACAATCTTGACACAAATCAGAGTTCCTGTTTGACATCAGGATTTCTGCCAAAACGTAGGTTGTTGGGACAGCACTCATGTCTTCTTCTAAAATTATACAACTTGATTGTTCTGTCAAAACAAAGTTTTCTAACCTGATGCACTAGCAGAATCTGTGTGTTCTCAATCTAAATGTTGACAGGGTCTGAGGAAGGAAACTCATCTCTCACAAGAATGGAGAAGACAGTGATAAATGTATGAGACAGAGACACCACATGGAGATCAATTGTCTGAAGAGAAAGAATATGCATTGGTGGCAATTCTTTACTAAAGGAGGAGCAAACAAGTGTAAACAGAAGAATTTGTTCTTAATTCTGAGAAAAGAGAACATAGTGACCTTCATGAACAAATATGTTTTTATATGGCATGTAGATAGCAGATCATAAACCCCCACAGTCTTCAATGATTTAGCAATCTGGAGTCAGATTAACACAGCAAAAAACATTGACTTCAACAACATGCATTTTCCCAAAGCTTTTCATTAGTAGCTTTATTTTTACAGGAACAAAACATTGTCAGCTTTTTTGACTTCATCAACCCTGTTACTCAGGGTGCCTGGAGCTGCCAGCTCTCAGGCCCTTTTAACACCTTTCAACAGATCATATGCAGCCCAGGCTGAGCACGTTATTTAGCACACGATGGATGTCACAAAGAGCGTCTGGAATTCACTGCCTAATGACCTGCAGGCTTCTGGTCTCAGAAACCACCTTGTATCCAATTATGTCTGGTAACTTTTTGTGTCAATTTACAGTTCAATCTTTGTGTCAGGATCATTAGGTACTTTCAAAATGACCTACCTGAAAAAAAAAAAAATCACATATAACTCTGAGTGATAATTCTGTTCACAATGAAAACGAGGTTGTTTATCCATAAGTCAACAGAGTATTCCCAGCTGAGGCTTGATTGTTTTCTTTTAAGTTGGGAAAGTAGTCATACACGATGAAAACCCTCCCTGCTTAAATCATGGGACATCCAGGTCAGCATACATCTGGAAACCTTCCCTTGGGATCTCAGACAGACTCTGAAGGAGTGTTTCTCATTCTAGGCACCACTCTTTTTTGTCAGGAAGGAGAATTACAGCTGAGAGCTCCAGCTACAAAGGATTTTCTGACAGGAGAAAAACCTGTCTTGATCACCTATAAAATGGAAGATCTCTTCAAGAGTTGTATTTGAATGTCAACAAATGAACAGGAGAGAAGCCATCTATCATGGGTGTATGGTATCCTCTCATCTGTGAGTTTGTGTTGACAAATATCATACCTATAAAATCAGTGCAGAAAAAACAGAAAGGTGTAAGATATGTTACTGAAATAAAATAAGCTACAATGTCAAAATTAAAATGGTAACTGGACAAGTGTTCTATTTTTAGGCTAGGGGGGAAAGAATTGACTGAAAACTTTGCCCCTTGTTCAGAAAAAGAATTAACATGAAGAATACATGCAAGGACAAATGTTGGCCTATCAGGACCATCAGCAAGAAAATGAGCTGGCTACTTGGCTAAAAAAAATCTAGAAAAGCTGAGACTGTTCAAAAAGTGCCCATCTATCACTGGGACCTAGGCTGCTATGATGAAAATTCTCTTCCAGTCAGACCTGAAGACTAGTAAAAGCTAAAGCACAGATACATCTCATTTTGTTTAAAAGAGAAAAAAATTGCTTCAGTTTAATCTGATTTTTTTTTTTTCAGATATCATAATAGTATTATGCTTAGCTAAGTAACAAAAATCAGAAAAATAATAAAATGGTGGCAGTGGTGATATTACTCTGCAATTATTTATTCCATTTCCTGTAAATAAGGAATCTTTTTCTGTATTTCTTCTTCTGAGTTTCTGTATCTTTGTAACAGTCAGGTAATCCAGAAAGGTTTTGCGGTCACCATCCGAATGTTTCAAACGTCACCGAGCAAGGCTTTAAGAAACCTCATGTAGCTTTTCATTTAGTTCTGCTCAAAGGTAGAATGGGTCTAGACACCTCCAGAGACCCTTTCAAATGAAATTCTTCTGTGGCTCTGCAACTCTATTTTTTTGAATAACAAGAGAAAGAAAGAAAGAAAGAAAGAAAGAAAGAAAGAAAGAAAGAAAGAAAGAAAGAAAGAAAGAAAGAAAGAAAGAAATGAGAAAACTGTGCACTTCTGAACAAAAAATTCATTGTTCCTGTGGAGTGATTGAGTTTTGTTTGCCAAAAGGTCCCTGTTTCCCCTAACAGGTTGCCTGATGCCAAATATTTAATTAACATGTTTCAGTTGTTTGCTATCTTCATAAAGAAAATGAGAAAGGAACCTTGAATATGGAGCTGTCTTGTTGTCATTTTTAGTGTTAGTACAGAGAGAAAAAAATATTCTTGACCTTACAGAGAAATGTTTAGTTAAAGCAAAGAAAACATTATTGTAGCATAAAGAATTTAAGCCCTGAGTCCCTTTAGGTAGGAATATAAATAAGTGGTTAGTGCAGATTCTGCAGATGAGTTTCTAATGTCCTGTCAGATTACAATTTATTTCATATTCTTAAAGCAGGAGGTAATGTAGTACACAGCTTTTCATCTTAGTTCCTTGTTCCTAACTTCATTTCCCCCTAATAATTCTGTGACAAAAACAGTAGTGTTGTCAGAAGACAGAAAAATACATATTTGGCTGTCTCTACTGGGGAAACGTTTGCAAAGATATGATTTTTCATTACATTGTTTCAGTTTTGATGACAGTGCTGTTATTCACTTTCTGACAGTCTCTAGGAATATCCCATTTCAGGACCCTTTGTGCTGAATTCCATAATTGTGCGGGTTTACTTTAAGTTATCCTGACCTCAAAGGAAAGCTTAATTGAAACTATCACCAATGGAAATGAGGAATTGCACTCTGTCCTCCAAGCACACAGGTGTAACTATGTCACTGCCACCCCTCCACTATTCACACACCTTTTGACATGCCAGCAGGTACAAATTACAGAAGCACAGAATCACAGAGTGGTCAGGTTGGGAGAGACAACAGTGGTCATCTGGTCCAACCCTCAGTGCTCAAGCAGGGTCATCCCAGAGCACATGGCACAGGATGGTGTCCAGACAGTTCTTGAATATGTCCAGTGAGGGACACTCTACAATGAGCATGTACACGAGACTCTTCCTATCTGTGAGTGTTTACATGCATCTACTCTGTCCTTTCCTTCACAGCACCATGTTTCCCCTGCTGCCTACAACTGCTGCCTTCCCTCCATCCTCTCCATTGATAAAATAGTTTGCCCTTTCCAAATCCATTTAGCCTGCCTTCTCTTCCTGCCATTCAGGGAGCTCAGCTACTCCGAGGCAGAATTGTCCCTCATGATTTTCTGGCAAATAAAATAAGAGGAATCTATTTAATTTTTTAAGACAAATGCATTCCGATTTAATTTTGTCTTGTGAATATAGTACTTCTGCCCAAATATTCCCTTTATGGCTACGTCTGGCTAGGCACAAAATGCCAGCAGTGCATCAAACCTCTGCAGCCCTTATTTACATTTACAACATGCTCAGTTTTCACATCCATTGAATCCTTTGACTTTGTTCAGCTGACTAGTAAATTTTCCTATTATTGTACTCTCGATAATGTAGATGCAGTTTCATGGGTATGCACGCCAGGAGCAGAAAGTAAATTAGCCATGATGGAGCATCACTTTGAGGCAGAAGCATTCCCTAAAAGTCAAATTCCTCTGAACTTTTAAGTGAGATTTCATTAGAGGACAAAAAATATTAAACATCGTTCTGTGTGGTTGCCTGGCGAAGAACCCAGCTCCTCCTCCAGCACTCTGTGTGCTGGGGAAGCCCTTCCTGCTCTGTTTTGCCATCCAGCTCCTCTCCAGCAGCTCTCCATGCACAACCACTTCTGCATTTCTAAGAGCACCTCTTCTTTGCAGTCAGCTCTTAAGCTTGGCCTGAGCCTGCCTTGTGCTGCAAAGAGACTTTACCCCTCTTCCCCTCTCCATTCTCTCCAGGCTCCCAACACCTCTGTGGTGTTCAAGGGCTTGCCCTTTCCAATGAGCTGGGAGCTTCCCTGTGCTTTGTGTGCTGGGTAACTCTGTGGGAAGCTGTGTATCCTCCTCTCTGGAGGCCTCTGCTTGATCTGGAGCAAGGCAGCCACTAAAAAGCAAAGAGAGACCCTCTTGCCTCGAAACAGAAAAACAATTTTTATAGTAGGACATACCACACATTGCACATAAATTAGGTGATGAGCAAACCAGTGGGACTGTTCCAGCATCTTTCACAGTAATACCTACCATAGAACAGGCATTAGAAAAATCTCTTATGAAACAAGAAAGGATACAAAACTATGAAACAGAAGAAACATAAGAAATAGAAACTAAATTAATTTTGCATTTAATTGTCAAGTTTCATGACCCAGTTTTAAATATTTCTTCAATATTTTGTCAAACAGTTTAAAACATTAGGTTTCCAGATATATCAACTTTTTTTTTAATCCCCCACAGCATGACACATTATATAATATTTTTGAATCCTGGACTCTTTCTACTTTAAAGTAAGTGTTTTTTTCAGTTGCTAGATGTGACATCTTGAATCACAACTGACAGAGTTAAAGAATGAAAAGCTATGGGACTGCTTCCTTCAATTCTGCTTATTGATAAATAGCAAATTCACTCTTTTTTCAACCTCCTAACATTCAAATGAATATTTCAAATTTGTCCTCATAAAAGTGAAGTAATGGGAAAAATGAAACGTACATCAGCAGTTCTTCAGCAGAACACTGTAATTGTGAAAAAATGCAGTGGGCAGCAAAGAGATGTGCTGAGTGTTGCTCCTGAACCCGGGTATCAAAACAGATGTGCTGAGAAAAGCATCACCTTAAAAAAGGTTATGTTGTCCCCATTTGTTATATCTTTTTGTAATTTATTACCTTTCCCTTAAACCTTTTTCTGAGGAGGAATAAGCAGATTAGTTTTCAAAGCCTTTAGAGGCTCTGGGTATGTTTAGATTAAGTCCTGCATTTCAGCTTCTGGGCTGTACGCCACCCATAAGGAGTGGTGATCTCTAATCAATTGCCCCTGGGATGACTCCTGTACAAGCACAGAATTTCTCTCTACAAGGAGTTGGTGTGTCTCCTCACAAGGCAAGAGGGCAGAGGACAGACATGCTCAAGGAGCTGAAGATTTGTCCCTTCCTTGCCCAAAGAATTATACTGCGACTGTAAATCAACAGGTATGGGAGTCTGTGTCCAGTTACAGGAACCCCCTAAGCATCTAGTATACAGGATATATTCTCAACCACTATCACACTAGCAAAGCACATTGTTGTGGTCCTGAAGGAAATGCATAAGGGGTGCTGTATATTCCAGAGTTCTGCTGCTATTGCTCCTGAGTGATTCTGGATCACCACAGCAGCTCTGGGGGTGTCCATATTCTGCTGAAGAGACCCAGATGGACAACATTGGTGAAAATGAAAGACCCATGTCTTTCTAGCTTCAGTTTGAAGGTCATCTTCTTTGCAAGATGGGGGCAGCAGGTAACCAGCATCCAAGAATGGGTCAGTCACTGTTAAGGCTCCTGTGCTCTGTCTCCAGCCGTGCAACCCTTCTGTTGAGAAGTGGAAGTTGTCCTACTCTGTCAGTGCTCATTTTCACAGGCATCAAACACACACAAACCTTCAAATTTTAAAATGGTCATGTGTACAACCATTGTGCTGGATATACATCTTTGTGGATGCTACTGGCACTGATTTTGTGAAGTGAGATTTTAGGAGGCTATGATTACTGGAATTGTTTACTTCTTCCCAATCATAACGTTTTCCATTTTAAAAATAGAGTGTAGGAAAAGAAAAGAGCATCATCCAGACTGATGACAGGCATTCATAGTGGAAAGCTCAGTCTTAATCCATGATTTAAAGTTAAATAGATTTGAGGGATATGGGGAGTATATAGAAATCAAAAGATTTTTTAAAATAATCTCATTTACCTATTGATTTAGGATGAATCAAATCAAACTGTTACCAGTTTGCTTCAATAACTATTTTCTTCATGTCAAATAGGCAACCGTATTTTTGTTGTTGAAAGATCTCATTTCAGTAGAGTTTACATTAATAAAAAAGACATGAAAACATGGAAGACAAGGAAATACCTAGTAAACATTTTCAATGACAATCTAAAAGTAAGAACAGAAAAGCATAAATGAAGTAAAATATTGCAAAAATATTCAGTGCATTTTCATCCAATGGAGGACATTTAGTCTCCTATAAAAGTCAGAAAAAATTTTTTTCTGTGACTACATGAAGAAAGTGACATTTATTAATTTCTGTTTGGTCTCTTGCTTCTGGACTTATTTGTGCCTCTGCAGGCAGACCCCAACATCTGTATATTTTCTCTATTCTGCCAAGTCTTCCCGAGTTCTTTTGTCTCTTCCTCATCTGCATATCATCTGTTGATTTTATCCACTTGCTTGGTTTCAGTCACCACATAAACCTCAGTCATATATATTTGTCAACTACAAGCGTATCTTGTCCCTCATCTTTTTCCCTGTCACTGCCTCTTTCTCACTCTGCTCTGAAGGTTTCGTATGAACTCAATCTGCAGACATTTGCTAAGTCATCATGTCTATTCCTGCCTGTTCTCTCCTCTGCTTTCCATATTGCCTTTTGCATTCCTTAGGCCTGCACAAGAGAAGAAAAACAAAAAAAAGAGAAAGGATCAAACAACTCTTTCATAATATAATGTAATTCACTCACAGCCTTGTGATCTGACAGCACTGCTCTGTGAAATTTGCTGGTTTTCTGGGGAATTTCCTTGGCTGTTTTATCCTTGACAGTTTTGTGCCCACCATTGCATGTTTTAATAGAATTTGATGAAAAAGCTCTTTTCTAATCACAACCATATGCAACATACTTTTTCTGAATTCTGTATTTTAAACTTCTTAAGCCAATTGGCTTAAGAGATTATTTTTGTCTGGAAAATCATCCTGTTTTTAAACTGAAATGGAAGTAACATACCAGCTGAATGAAAAGTATCTGTATTTTTTGGAGTGTGTAATGAAACTGAAGAATCCTAAACTTTAGAAGAGTTTGACTTGCCTTCATGAATGCTCTGCTTTCATGTTAAAAACAGTATTCTTGGGTAGACTGCTGGAGAAGAGGTGAAATGCAGGGATGAAAGGTTTGCTCATTTGGCAAAGAGGCAGGTAACACAGTACATCTGCTAGCCTTACTTAGAGAATGACAAGATTTGATACAGCCTAAAAGAAAAACTGGTTAAAAATACTGCAGTGCTTCCCACTTTTGTCCAAGTGCATTAATGATTATTTGTAGAAATAGATACAGGACAAAAGCAATAAAATCATATTAAATCTCTCTGTGTTTCAAACTTTGTGTTGGCATTCATTCTTAATTGAAAGAGTTCCAGTCAGTTTTGTACAGATTCTGCCTTGATGATAATAATTATAAGTTCACAAATAAAGAAAAAAAAGAAAAAAAAAAAAAAAAAAAAAAAAAAAAAAAAAAAAAAAAAAAAAAACCTGCTTATATAATACAGGCTATCATACATCATCCCTTTTTTTCCCAGACAGCTGCTCTTTTTCTTTCCTCTAAATACATCCAGGCAAATTTCTGATAGCTGCAGCCTGAATACAGCTTTTGTTTTTCCTATGGGGAAAGTCAGGAATGGAGGTAGAATCAATGACAAATGGATGCTGGAGAGTAATCCAAGTCCAGGGGTGGGGGAGGAAGGAAGAATTGTCAGCTATTTAAAAATAGAAAGAAAGATTTGCAGAGAAACTGCAGACAGTAGACACGTGGGCTGAGGATGGGGGCTGAGAGTGAAGGGGAGGAGGGAGGTCTATGTAGGAGCAGAAGCTGAGGGGTGAGACAAGATACTGGGATGAATATGGGGACTGTGATGAGGAAGAGGATGCAGCCCTGTGGTCAGAAGGGTGTGCACCAGTACATGCTGGGAGCTGACCAGATAGAAAACAGCTGTGAAGAAAGGACCTGTGAGTCTGGTGGACAAGAAGTTGAATATAAGCCAACAATGTGCCCATGAAGTAAAGGTGACCAGCACTATCCTGGGCTGCGGGGGGAGTGTTGCCAGCAGGTCAAGGAAGTTAATCCTTCCTCTCTCCTCAGCACTGCTGAGGCCATACCTGAAGTCTTGTGTTCAGTTTTTGACTCCCCAGCATCAGAGAGTGACTGAGGTACCGGAGAGAGTCTAGTGATGAAGATGATTAAATGACAGGAGCATTGCATATATAAGGAAAGACTGAGAAACATGGGATTGCTAGGGAAGAGAAGGCTCAGGGAGGATTTCATTGATTATATATAAATACCTGAAGGAAGGGTGCAAAGAAGATGGAACCAGATTTTTTCAGCAGTGCCCAGTGGCAGGATCAGAAACAATGGGCACTAACTGAAACACAGGAGGTTCCCTCTGAACATCAGGAAACACTTTTTTCCCTGTGAAGATGACCAAGCACTGCCAGAGGTTGCCCCAGAGAGATTGCGGACTTTCCAAATTTGGTGATATTCAAAAGCTATCTGGACATGGTCCTGAACAACCTGCTGGGGGCCTTGCTTGAGTGGGACGTTGGACAAGATGAGCTCTAGAGGTCCCTGACAAGGTCCCTTCTGTGACTGTGAATCTTGGGAGGAAAGTGACTCTAGGAGAAGAGTGTTAGCATGGGTGCAGTATGGAAGTTCAAATTTGGGGAACTTGAAATGGGAACACTTGAAGGTTTGTGCTGCAAACTGACACGCAGGAACTCGAAACTTAAGAACCAGGGTATCTTGGCAGAGAAAGATGAGAATTGCATTATGATATTCCCATTTCTGTTTTGAGGACAGATGAACAAGATAACTGACCACTTCTTACCACAAAACTGGCAAGCATAGAAGGTAATTTGGCACTCTTTTGCAGTTGAGACCACAGTATTTTTGTAACTCAGCCTAGGTTTGTTAGAGAGGTCATCTGCATCTACCATACCCTGACAGGCTCACCTGCTTTCATCCACACACAAAGCCATACGCAATTCCTGCTCTTGTAATCATATGCCACGGAGTTAAAAACATTGTGCACTGAAAGGAAGCTTAAAATAATGTTCCTTGTACTGACTGCAACACAGCAGCTTTAACAACAAAACAAAATACCATTTGCTATTGTTGCCAGTAGCGATATATTTTTTGAAAGCTTGTTTGCAGTAAATCTGACAGGAAAAACCCAAATCCCCAGCCTCTTTTCCATTTTATCAATTTTTTGCCCAGACATACAACGATTCTTCCAATGCTGATTTGCTGTTCTTGAGCCCTCTAGTTTTCCCTTGGCTTAATTTCCTTTTTTAACCTCCTGTTGCTTTAACTCACTTCAAGTATTATTTGTATGACAGATATATCTTATCTTCTTTGAGAGGCAGGGATTTATTAACGCAGCAGTTCCTTGTGATAGACATTGTGTAAATGGAACAACTGAATTCTTTCTAAGAACATCATGGGAGGGATATCAGTGAAAAAAGTCAGTCACCAGGTTTCTTTTACTGGGAAACTTGTGCCTACATCTTGTGTGTTCAATTTGTCTCCATTTTTCAATTATTATTAATATTTCATTACCACATTACAACAGGTTCTGAATTTGTCCAGAGAAATCAGCCTCCAATGGGCTGAATATTGCAGACATGTTTAAAAAAAAGGCTTAAGAAATAGTTCTTCTGCCTGTTTATGTCTTTTTTCTCAAATTCTCACAGCCTTACAGATTTTTTTTTCATATGATCAGGACATGGCAGTCTTTATTGCATCCCAAAAGCCAAATATCTTAAGCTTCCTCAGTGCTGAATTTCACTTTCCTGAAACGTCCTCTTAGAGGACTGTCTACTGCAGGAAGCCAACCAAGCCTTGGAGCATAAAATACTGATACCGTGACAATATCTTCAGGACTCAAGAATAGGGATGGTGGAACTGCATGGGATGCAACCATAGTGAAATAAAAGCATTGGCTCATTCCCATACATCAGGCCTCAATTCCTGGGCTTAGATGGTGGCAGAAGAATCTTAGTATTTTTAATGGAAACCAGTACAACTCCTTCCCTTAAAGTGGTGAAGAAAAATTCATGGAAGGTCTGAAGTCACTGAGGGAAGCTAACTCTGAGAAGAATGGTCTGTCTTGCCTAAAGCAACACCCTAGACATCTTAGTGAGCAGTATGGAAAATAGTAGGAAAAACAGTGCAAGAGGAAAGATGCACCAATAAATGTGTCCAAAAATATGTTGGGATTTTGTTGTTGCTTATTTTTTTATCAGAGGACATAACTGCTGCTGTTGGGGCACAGTTATGACAGGTTTTGTTAAGAAGCCAACCTAGTTTCAGAAGTATGAACTTCTTTCAACTTAACACCCAATAATTCATGAATCAGGCTTCAGATCTCACTGCTCTTTGTAGTCCTGCCAGACATACCTCAGAAGACTACTTAGGAGTAGCAAATAGCATGACAGATTTACAGAACTACTTGATGAATTCTTGACTCACTGAGGTAAGGAAGTGAGGCCCAGTGGGGATGACATCCATGTCACTCCAGAGCTGCTTCTGCAGCTCAAAGAGGTACTTCTCATAGAGCTGCCTGTTGTCTTGGGGACACTACTCCTAATATTGGGGCAAGCTGATGAAATACTGAGGGAAGATGATGAAAGACCCTTATATTTGGGGAAGGGAGTGTTTTTGCAAGCAGTGGTTTTGTATTATTTAAAGGGACTTGTCTGTAAAATATAATGAAGCAGAGAGATGAAGGGAGAGTGAAATTATCTTTGTGAAGGGTAAGAATTCTCAGCTGTGGTTCTTTCATACTGAATTTCAGATTGCAGCCCATTTAGAAGATTCTGATTTATTATTAGCCTTTGAAGTAATACAGGCAGTAAATTAACAGTCCTACTTCAGGGAAAACAGAAAGCCTCTGGAGCAAAACCACAAATACAAGACAATGCTCCATTATCAATATCGTTTGCCCGTCAGGTCTGCACGGGCTTTTTCAGTCAGTGCTTGCCATCCTTGACTGCAGATTGCCAACAAGGACTTCAGCTGCAGATCTGCATTTCACCCTTCTTTGTTCAAGTTCATGGGGAATGTGGGGCTGCAATAATTCCTGCAGAAGTTTGAGAGAAGGATAAATGCAAAGTAAAATCTACTGGATTACAGAGTGCACAGAATCAGTGTGTCCTGTAGAACTCTGAATACAGGTATACCTGTGGTGAATGCTGAATATCCAGTTACAATGTGTTCACCTGCTGAGTATGATAGAGAGTAAGAGGAAGTTTCTGTACATGGGCTTCCCACTGAGATGTATTTTGCTGAAAAGGATAGAGCAGCTTCAGCTTTCAAAAATTAAAAAGCATGAATTAAAAGCCCAAATCTAGGGCATGGATCTGGATAGAGAATCCCCTCAATTCACACCAAATCCAAGATACGGAACTGTACTGCAAAGCTCAGCAAAGAGTTTGGATCAAGGATTTATAGTCAAATATGGCATGAAAGTACAAGAAACAAAGGCAGTCTAAGGGGTGGTAGAAGCACCAGTGATTAAGTAGGTTCTAACTCTAAGGGGGCGGAATTATAATCGTGTCCTTTGGGGCATTCCTGCAACTTCACTCAAGCAGTAATTGTCACTATATCTATACTGCCTCCAGTACCTCAACCAAACTCCACATGTTCCTACCTTGGTTCTCCACTGTGTTGTCATGTTCCCAGGAGATGTTTCAGTGAGCAATCTGAATAAAGGAGATCATGGCCATTACTGGACTGTGATGATGAGCAGGTTACAAGGGAAGAAGAGATAATACTGTACATGAGTTCTAGAAAATGTTGTCAAGAACATTCTCTGCTACCAGAGGAACATCAGCTCTTTCTACTCTGAAGTACCTTTGGCCTGCAGCTGTGATTTTCACCATGACGTGCATCACGCATACACCGACAAGAGGACCAGTAGTACAAGTTGCACTTTTGAAGGTATTCACAGGAAGAATTTGGTATACCAATAAGCTTCTAAAAACATAAAACCAAGGACCTTATATTCCTGAATACATTCACTTGATGAGTGCCACTGAAGAAAGGAGTTTAAAAAACAGTCTCAGAAATACAAACTAAGAACAGAATTAGAAATAGATCAAATGTTTTGGTCAGGCCTGCTATTTAAGATCCAAGAGGAAATTCCCGTTTCTTAATGCCACAAAGAATAAACTCTATGAAAAACAGTACTTTTTGATTTGAGACCATGAGAAATAAGTACTGATACCAGTTTCTATAACTGAGTTAATACTTCATATGTTTTAAACCAATAGTATAGTGGATGAAATAAGTGACTTTCACTAACAAAGAACGGTCACACAAAAGCTTACCTATTCCCTGCATCTGTAGTTATCAGGAGAAGTAGAGAAATACATCTGCTCTGGGAGATTGAATAAAATGGAAGGAGCACAGGGCTAATTATTCCAGCTTTGGTCGATGTATACTGAGGCTTTAGGCCAAGGCATTCATGGAATATGATGAAATGTACCACCATTGTATATGGTGAAGTAGGAACAATAGTCAATGTCTGCGCTCAACATGATGATTTGGAAATCCCAGAAATTGCAAAACAGATGAGTATACAAAAATTTCAAGGTCAAATTAGCAGATGAGGCATTTTTTAAAAAATGTAATAATTAATAATAGATTAAATAATAATAATAATAATAACTGAATGCCTAATTAAAGAGAGTGCATGACTGTATTTTTGGTCATCTGAGTTCCACTGGTTTTGCACAGAAAACTGGTTTAGAATAATTCATGTTGTGTCTACATATGCTGTCTAACAAGAGTTTTGTTGTAGCCATTTCATTTAGGAGATGAAGAAAGCATACATAGCACTCTGCATGTCAGTCACTGTGTGGCCCTGGTAGATGCCATACATGGTTAAAGAACATATCTTCGCCTATGAAAAAATGGATTTTCTCGAAAAGCATCTTAAGATTCACTGGATAAGTAATTCACATTTCTTCTTGCTGACCTAGGGATAAGACAGTGTTAAAGATTGCTTCATCTTAAGAAAGTGAATTTTGGAAGCTGTAATT
Source organism: Sinosuthora webbiana (assembly GCA_013397395.1). Lineage (NCBI taxonomy): Eukaryota > Metazoa > Chordata > Aves > Passeriformes > Sylviidae > Sinosuthora > Sinosuthora webbiana. The sequence continues at coordinate 2,500,888 of VXBN01014479.1, read as the reverse complement.
TAGTAGTAGGGTTGGCCAGAAAACAATTTTACACAAAAAATAGCTCTTGACATCTGTTTCCAAAAACCATGCTACACCAGGTTTTCATGAAGATGCTGTGTGTAGAGAAAGTAACCAAAGTAATGAGGTACTTTGAGAATGTATGCTGGTTGATTTTTGAATTTTTCTTGCTGGCTCTTATTGCTTGTGTTTGATTAAAATATTTATTGGACCAGAGAGAAAATGAAACACTAATTAAGTGCCTTTGTTTGGTTCTAGGAAGCCACTGGAGCAGATAATGACAGAAAATACTTCATTAAAAATATACTTATTTTTCCAATTAATAACTTAGCACCAACTCAAATCAAACAGAAACATGAAATTACCGACTGTGATAATTGAAAAATTACTTAAGTATCAATAATAGAAAGTCTGACCAGAAAATTTTAAGCATTGATTGAAAATCATTGTTAGCAAGATTGACATGGAGAACAGCCTCAAATATTTATTATGTTTAATATTGTTTCATTCCTGATGTTATATACACACACATGGACATCTGGTTATTTGCTGAAATAAAGTTCTGATTATTTAATGTTCATATATCCTATTATATTCATGGAGTCTAACATTCAAGGAGTTTAACAATTCAGGTATGCAAATGCAATCAAAATCTCCATTTGGTTTTTAAGAGACAGAGGGAGTTCTGTTAAGAATTTTAAACTGGCAAAACCTGTCTATCACATTATAATTGTCTCTAATTAATACTGCCAGAAATCTCAGCTATAAAAATCTTTACCAAACACTGAGTCACGCTTAAACTGGTGAAAAATCCTTCTCTTGCCCAAGCAAATATTAGAGAAAATTGGTTCCAATGTGTTCCTTAAAACTGAGCACTGATTGATGATTGTAAGTGAAGACAGACATATCAGCATAGAAAAAGTAATTTTGTTGAATTGTGGAATAAGATGTATTTTCCCAAAGGGTTAAGAGAGATGCAAAATTCAGTAAATTGTATTGCATATGTTAAATATATGTATGTATACATATATACATAAGTGTGTATATGTATATGTATATGTATATGTATATGTGTATATCTGGACTGAATAGAAGATTTTAATCTCATTCTTTTAAAGATGGAACATGAGACACAAGAAACTGAGCCTATGGAATGAGCCTACATCACAGGCTGTGAGACAATTCAGCCAATCCTGAGGTGCATGAAGACAACGGTGGAAAACAAAAATCATATAAAAAATCTTTACTCATCACAGAAACTGTGCAAACAGAAGCACATGGTGTCCCTGCCCAAGAACAGTTCCTAAAGAAACTGAAAGCTGATGGAGGCTGGAGACACTCTGGTGGTGAGGGAGCAACTCTCTATACAAAACAGATGTACCTACCCCTCTCAGGGTTGTGCCCTGTGGCAGGCAGGTGCTGGGGAGAGAAGTGTCTGACTCTAGTGCAATAAACCCTTGGTTCAAATAGGTGATATTGATACCCCTGCACCTACTACCCTGATGCCCCTGCTGTCATTGGGAGTTATTCTCTTGACCATTGCAAACAGACTTACAGGGTAAGACTCTCCTTCTCATTCCCTCTAAGTGATGCAAAGAAAGGGTATCTCAGATACAATCCCTTGAAACATAAGACAATCAAAATAAAACTAAAATACGTTTAAAATACAGAGAGTGTAAAAGGGTCCATTGCATAAACTAGGAAAAATGCACAGGCGTCATTGAAAAATCTCCCTTTTGTTATGTGAGTGTTGGGTTGTTTTTAGTGAAATCTTTAAAAATTTGTCTTTTCCAGCTTTTCCACAGACAAACACTGCAATTCTATATTCTATTCAAAGTTCTCTTTTTGCATTATATTGCACTGGCACTGGCATATAATGTAATATTAAATGTATTACATACACACACACAAATTGTGAGGTCAAATCAATCAAAATGCCAGAAAATACTGGCTTGAGTCTTTGGAATAGATGATATATCTTCTGCCTACATATGCTCAGGAAGACACAGTTGCCACCACTGAGAGACCAAGTAGTTTGTCAAAGCAGTATTAAACCAATTGAGGGTCTGACAGTGAAATCTCAAAATCAGCTAATTGTCTCAGAAAATATCAGTTTGTGTCCAAAGTGTGTTTGCCTTGCACTTGTTTGTCCTGTTCAGAAGAACACTGCAGAGTGGTGGTTAATAATTGCCTTTGGTCATTGACCACTTAGTTAAAATTCTCTGACTTTAGACTGTTCTGCTTGTGATATCCAAAAATCCCATTTTAGGTGGCTTGAATAACAAATGTGGCTAATATTCCTCTAAACATGGATTACTTAATAATATATTACTCTATTTCATAATATTATTACTCTCGCCAACCATTTCTGCCTTTTTTCACTTTATTGAATCCATGATATTTGTCTTCCCTGACAGACTGAAAAAGAAACTTGAATACAGACTAGAAAATGGATTTCCTGTTAACTTCTGTTGCATTTATTGATTCTCTATTACCAATTGTGGGACAGCAGTTTTTCATCCCTTTCAATGACACAGGTAATAATGACAGAGTTTATTCTACTACAGCTGTTTCCAGTCATAAAAAAATGGAACTGTGGCATTGCTTATCTTGGAGCTAAAAAGAGAGTTATCAAAAATCTCATATCTGTACAGAAAACAGGTAGGCATCACATACCCATGTATTGCATGCAAAACAATGATGGAGGAGTATCAAATCCATTTTCAGGAGCATGGTATAGGTTCTTTGGACGAAAAAGACATTTCTCCATTGTTAATACTTTGGTAAAATTTTCAGCTTTTCCTCAAAGTCATGAGGGGAAGAAATTCACACAGTTACAACCTGAAAGTAAGTTTTCTGTTTGATGTCCCTTAATTCTGGGTACTAAGGGGTAAGTAATATGTTTGTAATTCAGTTTTAAGTTGTGTTTGTTCTAGCCAGTCAGGTCTTCTGCCTCTGTTCAGGTTTTTCTCTGCTTCTTTTCCCAGGAATCAATATGTAACTGGGAGTATTGTTAGATTATTTGCTGGTTAATGATAAATTCTGTTCATCATGGGTAGTTCTCAGTGATGTCTTTTATCAGGTGAGCCTGACAACTTCTAATAGTTCTGGGATGCTGCTTTTTTCTCTAGAATATCTGTGCACATGAACTGCTCTCATAGCCACAGTGTGCTGGATGGTTACCCACAAAATATTGTCTGTTGGAACCCTGGAGGCTGAAAATTTCAGGCTTTCCGTGTTGAGGGGCATTGACAGGCACTACATTTGGCCTGAGGCCGTGGAACAGGCTTCCAAAGTTTTAGTGACAGCGCTGGAGTGGGGGGTGTGTAGTTTGAATAGTATTGGGTGAACTCACAGGGTGAAAAGCTTGAATTTGGGATTTTAGTATATAGTAATGTATGGGGCAAGATGGAGGACTTTGGGCATTGTCTGAGTCCTTCTTGATCTTCTTCTTCCGTCTTCTTCATGGATTTTGGTTTTCTGTAATTGGGTGAAAAAGGGCCTTGTGTGGTCATTTTTGGGTCAGAAATATAGATAATATAGGTGTCACCTTGGTATTGGGTAATTAGCACTTAAATAACCTTGGAAAGAGTTAGAGGTACTCCATTTTACCTCATTTCTCTAACTTGCTAGTTAGAGCTCACAGCTTGTGAGTCTGTAAACAGACAAGAAATAATAAACATCCAAGTCTGAACACAAACCGCGACTCCTGTGTATTGATCCTGACCCAGGCGGAGAAAAAGAAGCAAGAAGCATCAGAATTGTCCAGAGCAGAAAGGTACACAAACTAGGGTACAGTGAGGAATGTATTTTTGGGCCAATTAACGTTTAATTGGCTATGCTTATATGTTTTCTTATCATAGGGCATAGCCTTGTTACTTCTTCCAAACTAAACACTGAAAGTTAAATGCAGCCCTCCCACAGCCCCCTGACCCCAGAAGGGCCAGTCAGTCCTGCAGTGACTACATAGGGAGAGCCCCAGCCCTCTGCATTCCCAGCCTGAAGCCAGCCCAGCAAGGCAGCAGGCATGTGGCCATCAGGAAACTGGTGTAACAGCTAACACCAGCAAAATCAAAAGTGGCCTAACCAGATAAATGCAGAAACTGTACTGAGAGGTCAGTACAAAGCCTGTGGTGCTTTACAGGTAAAGAGGAAAACAGCATTTGTGGGGCTACTTATGTACAGTGCTGTCATGGTCATGGTGGTAGGTGAGGAACACAAGTGGAGATGATGGTCTACATCCTTACGGATTTTGTCTTTCTGTAAGTTGCCTCTATTCCTACAGGGCAGGAAGCTGCTCAAAAGTGTGAATAACCCAAATGTTACTTCTCAAACAATATAATGCTGAACTTGACATTTTTCTACATCTAGTTGAGATTATGGCACTTAGTGGGAAGGAAATCTGGGATCTTTCCAAGTTAAAACAAATTCAAGGGCAGGAGATTGAAAAATCAATGAAATAAAAACAAAATCTTTTGCACTGAAAAACAAATATTTGTTGTAAATTATGAAAAGGGAGTCCTTTATAGTGCTTTTAAACTCTTTTTGTCCTATAAGTATTTTAGCCAATTATTGAAAAGAACAAGAAGAGTGAGAATTTGAAATGGACAGGCCTAGCCCACACACCTTTCTTAAATACTAGGTATATCTGAGCCTCCTACACAAATGCTGAATCAGATCTACTGAAAGGAAAGGAAGAAATGGGACTCGCACCGTGGTGACTTTTCTTCTTTCCATGTTCAGCAAAAAGGCCAGCAAGGTGCTCTTATGAGAGTCTTCGAATAACAATGCATGTATGTATTGTGAGGACATACATTTGAACAAAGATGAAAGGATCATCCAAGAAGGTACTAAAGTCAAAATTGCCATTCAAAAAAATTCTAACCTCAGCCTACACAAATCATTTTTTTAAAAAATTGTGGCAGAATTTTTATCTCAGAGATTCAGTCTTGAAGTAGTGGCCTAATATCTTGGAAAGTAGTGGTAAGTTAAAAATGCTCTTGGGTAAAACTGATACAATACTGGCCTATGGACTCTTGAAGAAGAACAAAAAAACTTATTAAAATGTTCATCTCTAAATCTGTACTTGAAATGGACTTTAGAAGGTTGTTGAGCATGAAGCTATCTCTGGGCCTCTTTATGTAAAGGGTAAAAAACACTGACTAAACAAAACTTTTTGAATACTACATGTTGATAGATCCATATACAGTATCAGAAACTTAGTCATCATTCCTGGAGCATGCAACTAAAGTGACAAGATCAAACTTGATTACAGCTGTGTTCTTGGTGCAAAGCAATTTTTTGTAGTAGATTAAATATTCCATATATGTTTATCTAAAGTTCCTTAGCAGGAGGAAGAGAGAGGCTGGAAGAAACAAATGAAAATTGCAAACATGTAGGAAATTTTAAGAAAGTTAAAATTAGTTAGTTACAGACTGGTTTCATTTCTTGCATATTTAAAAGATATGCATATAACTATAGGTGAAGTAATTTTAAAAATATGAAACTTGATGCTGGAAAAAATTTCTGAGGGAGTGATGTGCAGTTGTGTATGCAATATGCTTTTGTGTTTGTATATGTGCACAGAAAGGCCATCAACCTTGGAAATTAATTAAAGTTACTGGGGAACCAAGGGTATGGAAATAATTAGTATAGCATAAATTAATTCATGAGCCCTGTATCAACCCTGAAGCTTACAAACCAGAGCAGCGTGATGTAATCCATCCCAGTTGCAAGGTAGAAGTTTTATATAAATTACAGAGAGCCAGTAAGAAACACATGCAGATTGTAATGGTTCCCTGCTATTCAACAGAAGGCATGGTGCTCAATTAAAGAGACACAATTAGTGGCCCAAATGGCTAATGAGACAAGTTGGCATCACTGGAAACTTCTCCAGCCTGCCTTGCCAGTAGAGATGCACACACTCCCAGACCAAGTCCTTTGTTCCTAGAATTTGCCGTAGGACAGCTGGCCCCAGGGATGTGGCACCTATTCATTATTCACAGGAATGAGGTTATAGGACCCAGGGAAATGCTCAGAAGTGGAAGCTTTTATGAAGAGGGTGTTTGGCATCTTCTCAAGGTGTTAGTTTTTTTTTACTGCTGATGGAGTTCCATCTGTGAGACTTGAATTTGTGCTCAGAGAACCTAAACATCTTCCTGAACTGGGAACTTAGGATAAGCAGCACTCTAGCAATCTGCCTGTCTTCTGGATCCTTGTAGGCCTTCAGCAGGAGCAAGATGCACAAAGACTGTGGGTATAAAACTGTTCTGAGTCCTGAGATTGCCCCATCTCCTTCTGCATTTCTAACTTGGAGCTCTACATGCCCAGTGGGACTGTCCAGACATGATTCTTTGCCCGCTTCCCTCAGGAGGCTGGGAAAAAGCCAGGAAGATTGTCAGATATTTTATTTTCCCTGTGGGACAGCCATGTCCCAAAATACAATAACACAATTAATCAATTTCCAGTATTCCTGGGCCTGCAAAACACTTGGATTGTTTGCTATTGAAAATGTGATCATGCATAAACATATGGAGCTTGTTAATAACAAGAAGGAAAGTAAAGTAAAACAGGCACTGTATTGTGCTGAGTTTTAAAGAATATAGATTGTTACATTCTAAGATAAAATGTAAATGTTACTTTGAAACCTATTATTGAACAATGTACGATACAGATATCTGCTGAAGAATGTTAGGTTTTCTAAGAGCTTGTTTAAAAATTATTCATAGTATTCAGATTCCACTGTTAGGCTTTATGGAATCTGTAATGCATTCCCATCTCTCAATGCTATTTACAATATTTAACTAAGAAAATCTATGGCTATACTCTTTGAAGGTTACTGAAACCTATTAACACCTGGTTATAATTGCATTTTACATGCAATTTCCTTGAGGTTTAATTTCCAGTGTACTGCTAAATAAAATTAGATACTCAGGCCTGCTTCAAAGACTTAATCTGAGTGTAAGTTAAAAAAAAAAAAAAAAAACAACAAAAAAAAAACACCAAAAAAACCCCACTGCTTTGGTATTGCCTTGTTCTCTCATACATAGACACTTTTTAAATTGAACTAATTAGGCAAAGCTGATAATATAAAACCATTTCAACACCTGGACTTTCTTTATTTTATTCCCTTTTTCCCCACTTGCTAGCTCTGGGACATAGGAACCCAATCATCAGTAAGCAAAATCTGCTTGTGTTTGGTTTTACAAGCCAGAATTTTCACACTGTAGACAGATGAAAGTCTGGGAAATACTGGTGTGCAATAATACAAGTAGATATCCTATCTATTTTAAAATTTGACTCCATAAGGAAGGGAAAGAGTAGGTGGCACAGAATATAATTCATGACATCACTTATAACAAGAAGCATGAAATAAGATCCCTTGGATAGTTATTAGCACCTGTCACCTTTTGGGTCTCTGAAAGTGGATCTGTTTTCTGTTAGACCTATTAATCATTGTAAACTGCTTTAGATGCAGTCATAAAAAGAGAAATGTTAATATCCAGCAATTAAACTGATATGGAGACTTGTCAGCTTCATACTCATCAAGTTTTCTTGTAAGATCATAGAATTCAGAGCAGTGAGTTATGTTGTATGATAACTATTAAATATACAGTAGGAATTGTCTGCTTGGGGTCTTGGAGTTCTGAGTTATGTCCTCAGTCTCTCGGGTCCTACAAAAGTGACTTGGTCTCATATTTTCACTGGAGGTCACAAAAGAGCATTCTGCAAAGAGAGCCAGGCTAGGTCTGCTTAACTGGTCTGTATGGAGCGATCTGTCAAGTTCTGCACCACCACCATCTTTTCTTTTCATCTGCTTGTGCAGTGATGATGTTGAGTTCCTTCTTTTTCCTACTTATTTAGGAACTTGTTCACATAGTAGCAGTACAAAATCTCTCATTTCATAAGTGATTTCCCCGGTAAAGAAATTAATTTTTGTGGTGTATATCAGTAATCCACTTAATTAAATTTAGCAAGATGGAATCCCAGGGTGGCTAAAAGTCATCAAGACTAATGTTGTTAAAGCACTGTCCTGCCTCAAAGCTCATGTCAGTAGGGAATTATCAAAAACCTGATTTATCTGAGCAGTGATTCTCTTCAGTTTTTTTCTTGTGGAGGTTTTTCTGTGGGTGAGGGTTTTCTTGTTTGTTTGTTGGGGTTTTTTTAAACCACAATTCTTCTATGATATATTTTTTTGAACAAATACCTGTCTGGCTGACAGATAGCCAAATCAGCTAAGTCAGTCTCTCAAAGTATATAAAAAACCTGGAAGTAAAGGATACCATTTCACGTAGAGATTATTTAGTGGAAAATGAACTACCTGCTGTGAGTAAGTTTCTCATTGATGAACCTCCACAGAGAAAGTCATGCCTGAAGGACTTAAAGCTAACATTGCCTGTGTTTGAGCTCAGATATAATATATCCTTAAGGAAATGACAGCCTAGATATTAGCAATAACTAAAGATTTTTAATGGAACTGGTAGCTGTTTCAGAGCAGAAATCTGGTTGAGTGATAGAGGGGCATAGATGTTGCTGCTGGTCAGTTGTATACAAACAAAGTTGGGGAAAAAACTGATTTCCTGATAGATATGTGAGGGATCTTTAACATGTCAGTTCTGGAAAAAAAGGGTCGTTAGCCTTAAAACAGCTTATTGCATTCTTTAAGAGGTTAAAAAATAGTAAAGGTAGGCTATGAATAGCTTTACTTAACAGTTGTTCAAAACTAACAGAAAATTTATTCTCTGCTCTTCTCAATTTACTTTAACGATAGAATCCAAGAAGACTTAATTTTTTCCTGAATGAAGAAATTACATTACATGTGTCTTCGTCCTGTTGTCAATTTCTTGCCAAGAATTGGGCTGAGAGAGGTAACGCACATCCTTGAGAACTAAGATATTTGTAGAGGCCCTTTGTTCTGAAAGGATCCTGTCAAACAATTGCTACAGCAGTAGAATATTTTCACAGCTATTCCACAGAATATGTTCTGCTACCAGAAAGTTGAATAGGGCCTCTGAGTGGTCCTGCTTCAGCATTATTGTCTGGAAAAATAAACATGTATTGAGTTTTCAATGTTTTGAACCAAAGACTTCTGACAGACAATAAGAAAGAGGGTCAAGTCAGTAGAGAAGAGATGTCAAACAGTCCTGTACTAATTGTACATCATCAGATTTGTGGAGTTTAGTATTTATGATACTCTGCCTGATAAGCACACACTGTGCTAATTGGCAACAATACACAAAACCCCTTCTAGGCTGTAGGAATGTGTTTATTTGAGTATTTATACTTCTGCTGCCTCAGGTGCAAAAATAGGGGTAGTCCACCAACAACTTTGCAGAAATTAAATAACCTTGCAGTTTGGCTGGTATGAAGCACCCGGAATGTAGCCGTGATGCCACAGAGCACTTGCAACAGAGTCTTACTGCTGGAATATATATAAAAGATAGCATAATAAAAGCTGCAAAGATAATACACACACACATAAACCAGAATTTAAATGTTTCTTGTTAAGAGAGCACTTCATTTAATTTATCACCAGTGTATGTCATTTCCTAGGGATTCCAAAAGTTGGCTTGTACTGTCATTTTATCTAACAAGAGAGGTCATCATACCTCTCACTTAGAATCTCCTGAAATGAGCTCAGATTAACATCCTATGAACCAGAAATCTGAACTGGTTCAGAAAACTGAACCAGAAATCCAGGTGTCAGCCTGAATAAGCAGGGTACTCATGAGCCTGAGAAGTCATCAAATCTCATCTGGCATGATCATAGAGAGCAAGAACAGGATGAGAAGATCCCAAGGTGAGCCAGCAGTCACAGGCAACATCCTGTGGCACAATGTTGCACCAAAAACTGATAACATAGATGCATAGAGAACAGGGTTTTTTTTGAATTAGGGTGTGATAAAGCATCTGTGTAAAACCAAATGACTAACCAGAGTATGGGGACCCTGTTTTGGAAGAGAGGTTTATTAGCATAGGACTTGTTTTGTTTACAAATCTAGAAACCACCAAAGTTTTGTCTCTCAGCCAATTGGTTTATATCAGTTGAGGGAAAATTATGGTAACAAGATTTAGTTCAATATAATGTCTGTTTCCACTGTGGAATATCATAGAGTCATAAAGTGGTTTGGGGTTGAAGGGAGTTTTAAATGTGCAGTCCCCTGCAATGATCGGTGACATCTTACAACTATCTCAGGTTGCTCAGACCCCTGTCCAACACGACCCTGATTGTTTCAGGGCTGGAGCATCTGCCATTTCTCTGGGACATTCCAGTGTTTTATCATCTTCATTGTAAAAGTATTTCTTCTTTATTTGTACTCTGAATCACCCCTCTTCCGTTTAAAACTTGTTTGATTGCTACAAGCACCTGGCCCCATCTTTCTTATAAACTCCCTATAAGTATTGAAAAGAGGAAAAAAGTCTCTCCAGAACATATACTTTGTCTTTATGTCTCTATTGACCTAATAAAATACGAGGAGTTAGAGAAATCTCAAGTGTCACCTTAAACAAGTTTTGCAGGTACAAATACCTAGAGATCAAGAGTTGGCAAAACCCATTAGATCAGTGCAACCCATTCTGCAAGGCTGCTACTCTGTAAAATCCTACTCATCTAGTAAGATTTTGGTTGTGCAATGCAACAAGTGACAACTGTTTGCCAACAGACTCCTCTGAGCAGGCTGGTAATGATCGTGCTCTACTCCTCCTACTCATGTTACCAGGAATCACCATGGATATAGGAACTGACTTCCATCAGTCCCTGTCCTGCCTGCCCACATCACAAGAAACTGAACATTAATCACACAAAGGCTTATGTCAATTCATAGGAAAAGACTGACCTTGTCACTGAATCACAGAATAATTTGTCACGTGATGTCATGTGATGAAACATGCAGGTAACCCCTGCATTATGAGGGGATGTTCTCCTGGGTGAATTCAAATATACCATATTTTTCTGTCATGTTTTGCAATTTTAATTCTATCATCTTTGGATCTTTTGGAGAAAAAAATCCAAAACTTTTTTCCTCTTTTCTATTCGATGTGTTGCTCTTATCTAATCAGCCTGAGATTATTTCCTCTGATCCACTTCCTCACTCAAACATCTGAGTCGTGTTTTCTTGCTTGCTTCTGCAGCTGCAAGTATCAAAGAGGAGTCTTTTCCAATGGAAAGCACAGCTATGGAAATGTGGCGGAGGCATATGCTACTTGTAGTCAGTCACTCCTGCATAAATAAATGGTAGCAGTACAATACACGTTCTGAGCATTGAGAAAAGTGGATATAGTTCTTATATTTTTGCTTAAATACATCAGCTACTTAATTCTCAGAACTACAAAATAACAGTGGATATGGATTACGCTTTTGAGGAAGGAATAAAAAATTGCATAAATATAAAATGGGAAAGAGCCACCAAAGTAAGCTCTAACAAGGAATATTCAGGATGGAAAAACATGATGACCACAATAGTGAAGCAAATGGGATAGATAGCACAAGAACATCTCCATCATTTGAAGCTGAAGGACAGATCTTCCTTGAGAAGAGGTTAGGGAGATAGTCTTTAGGAGTGACCTAGATTTAGCTGTTGAGCTTTTATGAGGAACAGGATAAACTAGGAGATCCCTTGAGATTCCTTCCAGTCCTGTGATCCTCTAATCCCTCCTTTCTTAGAATTTAGCAATTAATATAATCATTACTATTGCTTACTTGACCTTGAAGGTGTCCTTTCACATTTATTTGTTCATGCATGGGCTGGTTACATACATCCCTGTAGCAATTATAAGAGGAATTGTACTTGTAATAGCTTCAAGGGAAGATTGATTGTAGCTTGTGTGAGTGGAGGTTAGCAAACTGGCTGAGACTCCAGACTATTCTTCTGCCCTCCAAAGCTTTTATTTTGATGCACTGTAATGTGTTTTGTAAAAATCCATTACTCTTATGCTCTAAACCAGGAGCTTTACCTCAGACCCCTCCTTGATGTGTCACGATACAATTCAAAAGAAAGGATTAAGCAGATAGTTTAAATATGTTCTTTGTCTCCTAACTAAAGGGCAGGTGATCTCCTGAAACCAAAACTAAATCAGCGCTGCAGTAAATTTAAGCCAAGCCTGAAGCAAACCTGCTGGCTGAAAAAGCTTTAACAGATTGCCTGTATTACTGTCAGCTGTAAGCACAGAGCCTGTTCCTGCTAATGCAGTCTGATCCTTTCACAGTGGGGTTTTTCTGTTTGGCTTTTCAGTTTGTAAAACAGCAAGTTTCAGCTAACATCACTATTCAAAAACTGTCTTTTTTGTGACTAGAGTGAATCATATTATAATCTGTGATGGGCTACCTGTAACCTCAAATCTCGTTTTGGAGCTGTCGGTTGCTCCTTCTCAGAAGCTGGTGATGGGTACCGGGTGGTTGACAGCAAGTGCTCTAAGGTTTTGAAGAGTTAAGTGACCTTAACTTCCATTATTTGCTCATAATCATGTTCAAAATTTACAAATCTTGAAATAGACATTCAACAGTTATGGCAAAAGAAGGGTTGCTCAGAGGGATATTCACTTTGAAAGTAAAATGCTACGTGTTCTAAAGGGTGGCACTAATTCAAACAATACAATCACACAGAGGATAAGATCGACAATTCTATTTTTATTTCAGACAATTCTTGGTCTCTCTCTAAATCAGTTAAAAAAAAAAAACAAAAAAAAAAATCTCACAATATTTTTAAAATTTAAAGCCTACTTTGTACCTTCTGCTCCATATCTTCTGAAATCTATTTGTAGTTTGACTGCCCTTCACTTTTATTTTGGCTAGCACACTTTATTTCTTATGCTTTTAAACAGATTGTCATGACTGCAAATATGCAAACTTATTACTGGAAAAGAAACAATGATTTTGCTATGGAAACAAACAGAGTCTCTTTGTTCCATGGAAAACTAATGTAGAATAATTCACCTTTCAGAATAGACTAAGAAACATGCGGAGCATATTGAAAGATTCATCTAAACCTCAGAAGCTGTAGTCCAAAGACTTTAGAGTAGATGTATTAAATTATTTTTAAAAATCTACTATAGAAACATTTTTTAAGAAGTCGTCAAACACAGGACCAAATCTTACAAAGACAAAGCATCAGACTAAAACTCCAAGAAGCAGGGCATAACAATACCTCTCTCAATTATTTTTCATCAGTCTTGGGACTCCAGAGAGGTCCCATATGACTGGAAGCTGGTGAACATTTTCTGAATTTTCAAGAAGGGCAAGAAGGAGGACCCCAGAAACTAATGGCCTGTCAGTCTCACATCAGTGCCTGCTAAAGTTTTGCAGAAGATTATTCTGGGAGGTATTGAAAAACCTGAGAGACAATGTGGTCACTGGTCACAGCCAGCACAGCTTCATGAGAGGAGGAGAACCTGATTTTTTATTTTGTAACAAGGTAACTGGTCTAGCTGATCAAGGAAGGCCAGTTGATGTAATCATTTGGGATATCAGTAAAGCTTTCAATACTCACAGGATTCTTCTGGACATAATGTCAAGCATTCAGTTGGATAAACACATCATGCAGTGGGTGAGCAACTGGCTCACGGGTTGGGCACAAAGAATTATAGTGAATGGGGTGACATCAGACTGTCTACCTGTCACTGCTGGGGTTCTACAGGGCTCCATCCTCAGTCCTGCACTCTCCAACACCTTCATAAGTGACTGACAGGACTGGAAGGGATACTGAACAAGTTTGCAGATGATACAAATCTGGGAGGAGCTGTTGACTCCCTCAAAGGCATGGAGACCCTGCAGAGAGACCTTGAATATTTGGAGGGCTGGGCAATCACCAACCATGCGAAGTTCAGTAAGGGAAAGTGCCAGATTCTGTCCCTGGGATGGGACAGCCCTGGATGTATGAACAGACTGGGGAATGAGATGTTGGAATGCAGCACTGTGGGAAGGAACCTGGGCATCCTGGTTGATGAAATGTTGAACATGAGCCAGCACTGCCTTGGCAGCCAGGAGGGCCAACCCTGGCCCTCCTGGGGAGCATCAGGCACAGCATGGCCAGCCAGGCAAGGGAGGGGATTGTCCTGCTCTGCTCTGCACTGGGGCATCCTCACCTCAAGTCCTGTGTGCAGTTCTGAGTGACATACAGTATAAAAAAGACATTAAACTATTGGACAATGTCCAGACAAGGGCAACAAAGATGGTGAAGAGCCTTGAGGAAAAGCCATATAAGCAATGGCTGGGGGCACTTGGTCTGTTCAGCCTGGAAGAGACTAAGGGAAGACCTTATCGCAATTACAACTTCCTCTTGAGGGGAAGCAGAGGGACAGACACTGATCTCTTCTCTGTGATGACCAGTGGCAGGGTCTGAGGAAATGGCCTGAAGTTGTGTCAGGGGAGGTTTAGGCTGGATATTAGAAAAATATTCTTTACCCAGAAGGTGGTTGGACACTGGAACAGGCTCTCCAGGGAAGTGGTCACAGCACCAGCCTGACAGTTCAAGACGCATTTGGACAGTGCTCTCAGGAACATGGTGTGACTCTGGGGATGGTGTTGTGCAGTGCCAGGAGCTGGACTCAATAGTCCCTTAGGATACCTTCCAACTCAGCTTATTCTGTGATTCTATGAAATAAGGCATTAGTAGCAGCTATTTATGGCCAAAATTGAAATCATAAAATCTTTTGGTTTTTGCTTTCTGCTATTGGAACTACAGAAATCTTTAACAGTTTATTTTTCCTTTAGTATTTAGTCTTGTGTTTATTTTCCCTTTAGTATTTCTACATTTTTGCTTCTTGGCATGTCTAGACCTGCCTCAGCATTAACACATCTGAGCAGTTCTGAATGTAGCTAACACAAACACTAAAAGTCCTCTAAAAGTGTTAGGACTTGCTAAAGTAGATGCAGTCTGAGATTTGTTTATATGCAAGAGAGGGTCTCTTGCAGTGGATATTTTTTCCTTGTAGGTACAGGAGAAGACAAAAAACCTCTCCCTTCATACTTTTTATACATTTTTTTTTTTTTTCAGGTTTTCAGAGCAAGTGTGGGAGACTTAGATCCATTTTATTCCTGTACATAGCATGGTGTTGAAGGGATTCTACTGCTCATTGCATGCCTCCTAAAAGATGCCTAAAGCATTAGCCAGAGCCGACTGGAAAACAACCCTTGCTGAAACTATCCCCTTTTGCAGAAACATTCCAAATTTCTTGGCCAAAATAATGAAATCTCTAACTTTCAGTACTCGTAGGAGAAGAGGACCTGGTCTCTGGTCTGTGCTTCATTGGCAGCATTTTATTCTGTGAAAGGTCGTAAATTACCTCTATTGAAAGGACCGCAACTGGCTACTTTCTTTTCCCAGTGAGTTTTCTAAATACATAACACAAGATGTTCCTGTTGTCTCTGGATCAGTAAGGGTTCAGTGTGTACAAGTACATGGTGGACTAGTGACAGCAGAAAGAGAATACTCTCCTGACCAACCCTGCCCCCTTCTTTACACAGCACAGATACACTAAACCCGACACGGAAATATGAGAGTTTGGAAGGAGGAAGAAAATTGGTTTGGCTTTCCCATATATACATGACTGAAATCAGAGAGGGTAGGGGAGAGTGGTCAGGACAATAATAGCTTGTCATCTTCTGACTAGCTTTTTTTAAAATAAAAGAGTGATCCCTGTTTACTCCAAGCTTGTATGGCCCACTTTAAGGGGACATGGTATAGTGGTCAAGAGCTTTCTAAGACCCTGAGTTAGTCATCAAGGACATGGAGTAGAATTCAAGTAATGATATTATTTTTTAGTATTTTCCAGTTGACTGCTACTGGGGTGCAATCTCTGACGCTGGAGCCCACCCTGGGATGGCCACTTCTCCCATGCACTGCTTAAGCAACATCTGACTGTGAGTACTGCCTGCTCCACTTGCCAGCCAGTTGCAATGATGTCCTTTGATTGTAGTCTTTAAATATGAATCAGGAAAGAAGTTCTGTTCACTGATATCCCTATTCTCCTGAAGAAGAATAGGACATCAGTGAATGTGGAAAAAAAGTAAAATGGAGTTTTTTTGCTATTTCTTTATTCCTGTTCCTTGACTTGCTTTAAAAAACACATTCACACACAGAGCTTACAAATGGATCAGAAATTTCAATCAGCAGTCTTTTCAGAATTCTAACAGATAAGCTAAACCTCTGGGTTACTGTTGGTATAAGTGTGTTGGTGTTCTCTGGAGGTGCACAAAGTTTTCTGCTATTGGGGGCAAACATGGATTACAGTGGTGTTAATGTAAACATGAAGGAAGATTCTCAGGTGACAATTTTTACAGCTGTGCCTCTATGAATGCGTGTCCATCATCTAGGATCTGCCTCCTGTCTTATTTATGATCACTGGTAGACAAAATTCTGATATGACACAAAGTTCAAAATCATGTTCTATATCACATTTTTGAAGTGAGTACAAAGTGCTGTGTTTCCGCAGAAGTTCAGTACTAATAGCTGGACCAAAAGGCTATTAAGTAGGGACACATAATCATATGAGTCATGAGATTGGATAAAAATTGACATTTTGTTAACCTATTTGTTAGGCAGTGACCAAAGAATTATACTAATTTTTTTATGTTTCTCTGTCTCTCTCTTCTCACTGTTTTTTACCTTTACTTATTCTGGTTTTCTTTTGTCACAATCTGCACTTCTCTTGTTAGTTTGTGCTCAGTTTTGTATGTCTTTTTTCACTTCTTTTCTCTTGCTCTCCCTTCACCTCTCTTTCCGCTCTCTTGTGCCTCATTTGTCATTCAGGCAGCTTCCATTATTATAATACAGTCCAAAAATTTGCAACTGGTTAAGAACGTTATGAATATTTCAGTGTTACACCCAAACCTTGAAATATATTATTGGGGAAGAATAAGACAGACTAAAACCAAATGACTTTTAAAAAGCACTGCCGTGGAAAATGAAATTGTAGATCAGCGTGAACTCATAATTACCAGTTACAAACAGATAAAATAAGGCAGATAGGAAGAGTTCAAACAGAAACTTTTAAAATGTCTTATATAACTGCTGGATTTTCCAGTGGCTGCACAAGAATTACACCTCACAGCGACTAGGGAAAACAAATCCAATGGCACCGTTGGGACATAAGGGCGAACATACTAATTGTGAGTAGTGCAAAGAGCTGATTTTCATGCAATCCAAATTACATAACACTAAAACACTTTTCTTTTGCTTAAAGACCATATCAGTGTCACTATTGTCTGTACGACTTTTAAAAGTGCATCTCTCTGAGAGGGGTGAGCCCTAGAGCACACACACTGAAGTCACAATTCCCCATTTCATCTCATGGGCCAGGTAACAAGAAGTAGTTTTCCTTGGCTCTTCAAGTTAAGCACAAATCAATCTTTAAAATTCTGGGACTGGTGGAGAACAAGGGAGAGAGCTTTAGCATGAAGGCAGCTCCCAAGGCAAAGAGTGGGCATCTGTGTAGAGTCTTGCTGTCGGTGTCTTCAGTGCAACTTCCATAGGTGAGCTGGACGTGAGTGCAGTCAGCTGAACTCCAGGAACAAAGGAGGCCTGTCAGGTCCCTGACTTTGCTGGAAATTGAGACATCTTTACAGGCAGATATGAAGTACGCCCTAATTTATACAGCACACCAGTGTCAAATAAAGCGTAAGACTTTGTATTGAGAAGCTAAAGAGCAACATTCATATAGTGACTGAATTTTCATTAACTACAAGCTCTACCAGTTGTGAACTGAACCCAAAAATAAAGGACTAACAATCCCATTCATCCTATCCATTTTCAATAGAAACATATTCTATTCAATAAAATAGAATTTTCAAGACTGTAAATTGTCTTCTTATAAATGTGAGTTGTTAAGCACTCTAAGAGTGATTCCATTCAGCAGTCACTTACAAGGGAACATTTGTATTGGTTCACACAGGAGGATTTCAGGAGCAGGTCGCCAGGATGTACAACCTGTAGAGCTTAAAACATCATTTATATCAATGATGCAGTTTTCATATATAACTGTACACTACAAAAATACTTGGTGGAATTTATCAGTGTGGTGAAAAACATACCCTCAGTTAGGAAAACACTCTGACTTTGGGCTTCTGACTCCCATGAATTATCATTTACACCTAGTAGTTGAAGGAAACCTTATTCATCCTGTCAAGATTTAGTCCTTTCATCTGAAATCTCTGATTAGCCCAATTGTCTATAGAATGTGGGTAGTTTCAAAAATTGCATAGATTGCAGCAGACTGAGAGTAAGCACACAGAAATGTATTATGGGAAAAAAACCCATCCAGAGTCTTTCAGTAAAAACAAGCACCAAAAAAATTAAAATGCAAGATGTTGGGAGATTGCTGCTTATGATAGCTGACATTACTGCTTTCCAAGGAAATTTCCAGATGAATTAAGTAGGATCTATTCCTTTATAACTAATTGCATCATCATTGTAAATATTTTTTTCGTTTTTTCCTGCTGCCTCTGGGAAGTATATCTTGCAAAGCAAAACAACAAGCCCCAGAAATGAAACAAGGGTTAAGAATTTCTAGGAAAAGAGAGAACAAAGAGATTAGGGATTGATTTTAAGCCTGCAGATGACACAAAATGTGGAGGGGGAGGAGATAAAGAAAAATGGAGAAGAGCCAAGGAGCAAGAGGAAATTGCTTTCTTTCCTGTTTCCCATTAGCCTGACTCATTGGAAATGCCCCTAGACAAAGCTACATGCTTGTGCAATGTTCCACAAACAAGAAGTCAGTATCTTGTCCTTGAAACAAAGATGTTCAAAAGCACAGTCAGACACTAAAAACAGAGCGATAACATCTAATCATTGAGATGTCTGCCTAGATTTCAAGGTGGGAAGTGAAAATAATTATGGCATATGAACAATGCTAATTTTGTGTGCAAAGGAATGCTAATTTTACTAATTTGACATAACTGAGGAACCACATTAGGAGTTAGTGAGATAAAATAAGCAGCTAGATAGTCTGCTGAAGAAGATAGTTTACTTCTGTAGAAGGTTACTGTTTGGTAATGCTGATTCAGAAAAATCACAGGAGACTTAGGCTGGAAGTGACCTCCAAAGGCTATCCAGTCTGACCCTGCCACCAAGCAGGCTGACCTCCTAAATTAAATCATCTTGTTTGGGGCCTTGCCCTGCTTATTCTTGAAAACCTCCAAGGGCAGAGATTCCATCAGCTTTCTGGTCAATCTGTTCCAGTGCTTAATCACATTCATCATGACTTTTTCCCCCTTTCTTTTTCATTTCTATACTACATCTTTTGTCTGCACCTAATACACATTCCCATCTTCTCTGTCCTGACAGGGATTTCTGCCATCCATTTTGCCAAATACAGATATGGCAAGGTGTATATTCAACTGCTGAGAAAATAAAAACTGTAGTAGAGGGCACCTAGGCTGCCTCTTGTTTCCTCTTGTGACACCGCTCCTGGAGTGCTTTGTCCACCTTTCAGGCTCCCAACGTAAGAAAGACATGGAACCGGTGGAGCAACTCCAGAGGAGGGCCGTGAAGATATCAGAGAGTTGGAGAATCTCTCCTGTCAGCACAGGCTGAGAGAATTGGGGCTGTTCAGCCCAGAGAAAAGAAGGCACAGCGGAAACCTTAGAGCGTCTTCCAATACCTAATTGTAGCCACCAAGAACGCTGGAGAGGGACTTTTTACAGAGACATGCAGTGTTAGGAAAACAGGCAATGGCTTCAAACTGAAAGAGGATAGGTTTAGATTAGTAACTAGGAAGCCATTCTTTACTCTGGGGGTGGTGAGGCACAGAGAAGCTGTGAAGGCCTCTCCCTGGAAGTGTTCAAGGCCAGGATGGGTGGGACTCAGTAACCTGCTCTACTGGAACATGTCCCTGTGAACTTAAAGGTACCTTCCAAATCAAACCATCCTATGACTCTATGATTTTGTGACATCTTCTCATCAGCTATTGCTTTGGCAAGTTCTAAAATAGTAATCTTTCTTCTCCATGCACAAGAATATTGTAGGCCATGTAAAGATGATTGCTTAAAGTATCACTGAATGTATTAAGAACAGCTGAGCTGAATTGTAAAAATCACCACATTAGATCAGGTCTGTAGCAGCCATATTTATAACAATGCATGCATTTTAACATTTGAAGAGTGGTAAAGTCATGATTTCTCTACCATTTCAATATGACAAAACTGCTTTCTTCACAAGAAGAAAGAATTCAATCAATACTAAAGATTTGCAATTATAAAGGGAAATGACCTTCTAATATTATAAGTGGTATGGCTAAAATTGTTCAGAAAGGCAGGAAAAGATATATTCTGTTTCCTCATTTTATCTAAAAATTGAAAATATTTTACTCTGAAATAATTGCCTGTTTGTCATCCACTTATAGCTAATGAAGAGCCAACTGCAGGGATTTAGCTCGCACATGTCAAATAGAACAAGTGGGTGAACTTTTAAACATATTTAACTTATCCACATTGGGCAGCACCATCTTTTTTACTACAGTGTGTTTTCCTTCTTCACTTCCCCCCAAAATCTGCTGTGCATTTTCCCTATCCAAATAGCCAAAAAAAGGCATTTTAACATAGTATTGTATGGACTGACAGGCTCACTTGCCTGCAAAACCATGACAGACCCGCACAAAGATCCTACACACGCACTTCCTGGAGCAGCAGGAAATGGAAAACAGATAAGCGTCTTGACATGCTGATGGTCTGGAAGGTGTGAGCTGGCCACTCAGAAATACGGTTACCCTAATTGGCCAGCCAGCTGAGAATCACAATTCTCAGCTGATGCTGAGCCAAATGACATAAATTATCTGCCACACTAAGGTATTGCTTACTGAGCTGTACTCTGCACGTGGATCCTACATCATACAGAAATTATTCCATCAGCTGTCTGGGAAAGCTGAAATTGCAGCACTCTCCTGACTTTCTTCTTTTTAGAAATGGAGCATTTCTTTTTTTAAGACATTATTGGTTTTATTTATTTTCTTTCAGACAAATACATAAGCAAAGTTTATCCAGAGTTGGAGGCAGACTGATGCAATAAAAATTGTATTGAGGGATTAGCATAACAGTATCTCTGTTAATCACTGCAGTGATTGTCAGTCTTGCAGATATATGCAGACTCTGTTTTCACAGAAACATTTCTCCAAGGATTTATTGCTGTCACTGGCATAATAATACACTGCAGGTGCTTATAAACAGCATATGGCCAAGGTGAAAGGAGCATTGCTTTTAATGAGCGCCTTGTCTTCCTTTATTTACTAGATTGGAAAATCTAGTATCAGCATCTTCTAGAGGACAGAATTCTTTCAGAAAAAAAAAATTACTTCCAGACTAGTTTGTCATGCACAGATAAATTCCTTTGCCATGACTCCCAGTGCACTGCACCTACATAGCTTCTGATTGGGAAGTCTCTTGGATCTGACCAGATCAAAATGAACGCAGAGGAAGATCCTTCAAGACCATGTGTATTTGCAGCTGACTGAGCTGCAAGGTCTACTAAAACTCTCTTTGCTACCCTAATTGACTGTGGTTTGGAATCCCTTGCTACAGCATACTTTGGAATACAGCATACTTTTACATCATATGTAAAACCAAGCAGGTGATGACTTCAGCCAGTGTGTGCTCTAGAATATGTGCAGATTAATTCTTCACTTTAGATAGACAGATAGAGCTGAACATTCAGGAGGAAATTCTCATAAGAAGAAAACATTAAAAGCAATAGTAAAATGGAGCAGAAAATTTTAGCTTACCAATAATATTTTGAATTGGTTGTTTGAGGAATTTTAGATTTTTAGGTGATACTTAAATGCAGGGCCATGAGTGCCCTAAGACTTAAACTGCTTTAACCAGCCTCACTTGGGGTCTCCACTCACACAAGCTCTGCAGATTTGTCCTGGAATTCCATTTAAGCTCAGGCTTAGGCCCTCAGTTCTAGACTGAGCTGTGATTCTTTTGTAGGTGAAAAACATATCTTAAATTGCTAATGCTTTACAGGCTGCAGATACTTTGTGGATGACTAGCTGAAATTTAACTTCTGAATTTTCTGTGAGGAATCTGCTAGTAAAAACCAATATAGGATTGATATAAATTTCGGTAAAAATTGAACTAAACCAAAGCAGCAAATTCTGAATCTGTTGGTTAATGAAAGAACACAAGACAAAATCACCTGTGCATAGACTGCATAAACTTGGTGAACACAGCTCTGCAAGGGAAGCCACCAAATATGTACTCATGAAATAGAGTAAGAGATCTATTCTCTTGCCTTTTGGTTTTGTTTTGTTTGGGTTTTGTTTGTTTGTTTGTTTGGGTTTTGTGTTTGGTTTGGTTTTTTGGGGGTTTTTTTGTTTGTTTGTTCTTTGTTTGGTTTTCTGTTTGTTTGTTTTCCTTAAATAACCCCTGGATCTGCTATGGTTGTTGTTTACTCTACTTTGTCTGTGATACCTGTAGTTGTAGGCATCCTATTCTCTGTTTCTGGCTCTGTCTCTGGATTGCCTTCAGACCAATAAACTTGTCTTCTGCCCTGCCTCCTTTTCTCTGGATGCACCTCCTCCTAACTGCAATCCCTGATGAGACACTGGACCTCATGAAACACTCTGCTTTGGTGGCACCCTGCTATGACCCATCCTGCTCAGATACAGGGTGACTGTAACCTCACTGGGAGAGCAGAACCCCATCAGCACTACCGCCACCCTCTGCTATTGCTCACCCGCCCTGCTCTGGCTGTTTCTTGGTGGCATCTTAGAACAACAAACCTACTCACACTTCTGGAGACAATGAGTGTTGGCTAAACTTCCTGTCCTCTTAGAAATCACTTTCCTGCCAATTCTAGGCACAGTGCAGCCCACAGAAAGCCTTATATTGCTTGCTTAGTTTTCACCTTGTTCTGGGGAAGTCACGAGGTAGAACTTTGGATTTGGGAAGAAATTAAAGGAGAAAAGAAAATGTAGAGGTCAAAACCAAGGGGAATGAATGTGAGAGACCTAGATTTTCAGAGCAGAGTGGAGCATTCAGGGCTGCCTGCTTGGTCCTCAGAGGAAAGAGCAATTTTTTGCTCTGATCTGCTAGGACAGCAGGGGCTAGGATAAAGTCTTAAGAGTCACCAAGAACACTTCAAAGCAGAGAAATGGAACAAAACAAACTGCAAGGGTTTGACAATAGCTGAATAGAAATGTGACAATATGTTGAATGTCAAAGTGCAGCAGTTTCCCAGCATTTATTGGTGAACCAACACCAAAAACCTCAGAAACTAGCTGTGGAAGACTGAAGGAAAAAGAAATGTCTGTGGTTCATCAAACTGTGAACCACCATATTGAAGAAGTTATAGAAGAGGCAAGTAAAATGCTAAGATGTATGAGGCAAACTATTTCCAGTTTTCTACTTCAAATGCTATTATGTACAAGCTCATCTAGAATCTTGCTGTAATTCTGGCCACCCATTTCAATTCATCTATTTTTTGTTATATGTATTTAGCAACATAAGAGGATCTCCTTTCTATTCTATTTCTTGAGAAATTGGTTTGAGCCTAACAAGATACAGGCTCGCAGAAAACTAAAATATAAGGGCAGTAAACAAAAGGGAGAAGCTCTTTGTGCCAGAACTGGATTCTGTCATTTGAACATTAGGTAGGAATCAGTGAGTTTTCTCCAATAGTTAGAAGATCTTTTTATAACATAAAACAAATAGATGAGCACAAGACTAAAGGACATTCAAAGAACATTTTAAGGAAACACATCTCTCAATTTATCACATTTTTTCTTATAATATTTTATTAATGATTATTTATATTAACTTTTTCTTATCATTTTTTCTTATATTTTTGTATGCATCAGTAATTTAAATTCAATTGTTTGAGGTTTTTTAGTTCAAGATACCTTTTATTTTTCCAATCTAATGCAGGCAATTATTATTTTCCTTCCTATAAAAGAGATATGATAAAGCTAACACACTTCAAAACTGAGAGTATAATACAGGGATGGAGTATGACCTCACTTCCTAATACAGGATCTGAAACACACTTTTACATTCTACTGATTTTCTCAGGCAGTTCACCTCAAAAAGACAAGCCTCATCTCAAACTTTGGTCAACAGAGAGACCATCCTCCACCACCTCCATCTTTATTACAATGAAAATTGCAACTGGGTGATAGCTAAAATAGAAAAATTTTCCAACATACGGAAGCATTTTAATATTCGACTGCAGACTGCAGAGACAATTACCTGAAACAGCTTTAAAGGTCTCTTTATTTGAGAAAGATAAAAGAAAACATCTTCTGAATCTTTGAAAATCATAAGGAGAGGAGGAAAAGTGACTGAACAGCGTCAATCTTCTCTATAAACAGTCTCTATGATAGGACAGTGTGCACACTCAACAAGCTTGCAGATGATGCTGAGCCAGCAGGTGTTGGGACAAGTAAGAAATACTGCATTTCCAAGAAACGGGGCCCCCACTCAGAGAGACCATGACAACCGGAAAAATCAGCCAACAGGAAACTTGTGAAGTCCAAATTGCTCAAGGAAGAGTGTCAAGAAATAAAAGTAATAAAAGGACAAGGATTATCAGAATATTGCTTTGGTTTCTGTCCGTGAATAGCTAATAAAATGTGATATTTTTTTTATTATTTTTTATTTTTATTTTATTGCAGAAGAGACTGTGAAGAAAATATATTAGAGAGCTATGCAATCAGTCGTGCCCTGCAGAGGTTCAGAAGCTGTTCTGTGTCTTTCAGTGACAACAGTGAGCAGCAAAGGAAATTGAGTGCAATGTTTTCAGAAGAAAATTTTAAAAATCATAAGCCAGAAACCCCCACATACTTCACAAAGAGTAGCCTTAAGTAGCTCCTTCCCTCAAGAACTGATGAGGTTTCAGAGACCTCAGAGAGGTTTAAAAGATATTGAACATTTACTGGTGTGGGAAAAACCAGAAAAACACCACCAGTGTTTCTGAAATACAGAAATACAGAAGATGCTAATTGTGTTAAAAGAACAAAGTGACTATTTGGAGTGTGCTTGTCTGCTCCTCTGCTCCACCACAAGCACCATCCACAGATCATGGGTTGGAGATGAGATGCTATGGATGAACCTTTGAACAAACACAACTGCACTCAATCCTTGACATCTCCCCTGTTGATCCTCTTCTACTTCAAGTGAATCTGCAAAGATTACAACCTCCTCTTCCCTTCCCTGCACCCTATTCCCAAAGAAAGTCTAGGCATGTGTGCTGCACATACTACAAGAAGTGCCTGACATGGACAACCAAAGCAGCAGGAGACAGGGGACAGTGCAGGGTGCAAATAAAGAGTAATTCAGTTGTAGTCAGGGTGCTCTAAGCCTCACTCCAGTAGCAAACCCTGTCTCAGGAGAACATTGGATATTTGCTGAAATGTATTGTGACTCATTGATGTGAAATGGGAAAAATAATAGCATCTATTTTTCAAGTGTGTTTCTGTAATGCCTAACACAAAGGGAACATCATTTGAAGCTTGTAGTGCTAGTACTAGTGTTATTACTATTATTATTAGATTGTAACTTTTAGCAGTGATGACCTATAAACTAGAGGGCCTAATGCAATAAGCAGAGAAGGAGGCCATAATTCAGTTCAGACAGTGATTTCACAAATTAGTTCCCTTCCACTATCCCAGGTATAACAAATCTATTTTCAATGTCTCTTTTCTTTTAATTGCTACTATCTGAGCCTGATCCTTAAGAAACTGGGGGAGATATAGAGGAGGGGAAAGTCAGGTTTAATGCCTATAAAAATATCTTTTACAAAGACAGAAATGGCTATGTTAAATAATATTTTTAGATCTTTTATAGTATATTTATCTTATTATTGCATTTATAATGAGCTCATTTGTCAAAGAGTTCGCTATCCTCCCTCAAGCAAATAATACATTTTGGAAAATCAAGGTATTGTCTGGCATATACACAATATTTAACACCAAGACTAAATAAGACTTTTTTCTGGTAAGTTAGTCAGCTTTTTGTCTCATTGCATAATTAAAAGTAAATACAAAATTTTTGACATAAATTCACAAAGGCTTGTAGCAAAGGAAACTATTTTAATTAATGTGGAAATAAAAAAAAATATTATAGAACTAAATACTTGGTTTCAAAATGCAATGGGGATAGTAAACACCTGTTTGTTTCTCCTTTTGTTTAATGAAAACAGGATTAAAAAAAAACAAACCTGTGTACCCCTTCAGTTTTCTTAGGATAGGTATAGGTACTGTTTAATTTATATTTAGTTACAATATCAGTGATTAAAGAAAGCAGTATTCTGGTTTTTGGAGTAATAATGTGCTAATGCAACAAGGATTTCGGATCAGAGAGGAAGATTGTGTAGCTGCATCATGTGATGTCTGAAAAAGATCACAGTATAATCACAATGCAGCGTGAAAATCAAACAGCCCTGCTTGCCTCCTCTGGAAGCAGAAAAATTCCAGCAAGAATTTACATGGTCTTTTGCAAGAGATGAATGCCAAGTCAAAGAAAAAGGGTTCCTTTACTTACATGGACTTCTGTTTCCCTTCTCTTGTTAGAAGGTAAGCACGCAGTTGCAGATGTGAGGGTTGCAGAGGAAGACCTGTCTGAAGCCCATTAGAGGTCTGATCCATGTCCTTTGGAAGAACAAGCATTTTACGTCTATCTGCCAACACTGACTATATAATAAAAGCTCTTACTGTGCTGAACAGGGGTTGTGTCAACTTGTTGAATATTATATGAGTTTATTGCTACTCCTGTGAGTATGTTCACGTCTGTTTCTTTATCAGGAACCCTAATCTTCTATTTATACAGAAAGAAAAGATTGAGCAGAGGTTAGTAGAAGGTGAATTTCCTTGTGATTAAGAGATATAAAAATTGTAATAATAATTTTCAATTATTCATACAGTTTCTAATTCTAATTGAGTTTATGCCCCATTTTTTTATCCCATGATTATGCTTCTCCCTGATCAAATTTGCTATCAATATGAAAGCTAAATCTATTGCTATGCACAAGTTCTTTGATCAGTTAGATACAAATTTTCCTTGTTCATATTGTTTGCCACATACATTCTAGAAATTAAATTCTTTGTTTGATATTGAGATTTTCCAAACTGCAAGGAAACTCTGATCCTGAAAAAGGCATTTAGCACTTTCCAATAGTGAAAATCCTACCCATTTAAACTTTAAGAGTCTGGTTTTCATTTGTTTCCCTTCCAAATTAAAAATAGATAATGGTAAAAATGGGAACCTAAAAAATGACGGGCAATAATTCCTCAAATCTAAGTCATAAAACTGTGCACTGGTTTTGACAACTAGGAAGGAAGGAAGAAAAGGAACTACAAAGGTTCCTACAAAGCTACAAAGGAAGAAAAATAGTCTCCTTTCAGTGCTTTATCTCTCATGATCTCTCTGCAACACATGAGGTTTTCATTTTTTAATGCCTTTAAGCATTATGACCAATCCTGCAGCGTATAATCATGCCATTCTCATTAAAAGGGTAGCATATTTAGAGACATCTTAGCCACAGAATGGCAGAATCTGTTGGGTTGGAAAGGGCATCTGAGATCATTGAGTCGAACCTATGACCCAACATCCCCACAGCAATTAGATCAAGGCGCTGAGTACCACATCCAGTCTTTTCTTAAACACCTCGAGGAACAGTGACTCCAACACCTCCCTGGAAAGCCCATTCCAACATCGAATCGCCCTTTATGTGAATTCCTCCTGATGTCCAACCAAATCCTCCCAAGGGGCAGATTAAGACTATGTCCTTTTATCCTGTCACTAGGGATGGTGGGAGAAGAGGCCAACCCACGGCTAGATACAGCCACTTCCTCTGCAGTCTGCCCTCCCAAAAAAAGACATAGAAGAAGTAGATGTGCAAACCCTTCATTTTTGTCCATTTGCAATCATCTGCAGGACTCTCAAGTATGAGAGTTTTACGTGAGCAAGAATGAAAAAGTTCTAAGGACAAAGTCATTTGAGAATTACTATAATGGCAGAAGGACTATTATGAAAATTGTAGCTAAGTGGTCTGTATTTTATAAGAAAATAAGTATCAAAGAACACTTCAAGATCTATTGCTAACATCCTTGAAGTTCCTTTGATGTGATAACTAGATCTAGGACATCAGAACTACCCAGATCTGTCTTTAATTACCAGGAAAATAGTTAATATTTTGTATTTTGGGGGTTTTATATACCTAACCAAAATGTGCTCTTAGTCCCCTTCAGGGAAGCAGAAATTTCTTTCTATTTTGAGCAAGACACAGGTCAGCTTCATAAAATGACTGCATAACACGAGTCAACAAAAATTTGAAGATTCACTGAATTGAATTTGAAAAACCTCAAGAGAAGCCAAAGGATATACTCAAGATTTAAGAATAGTGCTCCATTCTCTCTAGAATTGGATTTTTTTTTTCTCCAAATTGCTTATGATATTTCAACAGGTGATCTACAGAGGCAAACTTTCCAAAATTCCACTTTTGGATTGGGATCTTCCTGCAGAACACAGCACTTAATTTCTTCTATATTACATTATCCTACATAAAGTAGTAATTTATTTTTTTTTTCAAAATTGATTAGCAAAAGTGTATTTTCATAAATTTAACCAGCCTCCTTATTCTACTTGCATAGAAGTTAAAGGCCACTCCCTGCTGGCTTCATGACAGCTCATAAACCTACTTAGGAAAGAGGTGTGTCCCACATGGTCAATTTCTGTTAATCTCCAACTGCATGGCAAGTTGCAGCGTGGAACCAACTCAGCCCTTTGCCTTTTGGGATCAATCCCTTTTGGGATGTACATCATCCCCTAGTCTGGGTGAGGATCCTGTAGTGTCTGAGAATTCAGCAGCAGTCTGTCTTAAATGTAAATTAACCCTTCTTAACCAGAACTTTTTGGTATTGGACGCTCATAGTAGCCATAGCTTGGCAAAAAATTTAGAGAGACAGAGAGGAACACATAATAATTTGAGGGCAGTAAAATATCACCTTGGAAATCACTCGATTTTTCTTGCCTATCTTCTTTTTTGTATTATCCAATATATATTATTTTGATTTAGAATTTTAAATCTTCCTATGGCTTTTTTTTTTAGGATATTATCATGGTCCCTTCAAGTTCCGTAAAATCCTTACTGAAGTGTGACTGATGATTTTTTCTTTTTCCTCATTGATGGTTACCAGGCTTTATATGTGGGAAAAACTCCTGCCTGATGCTCACAAAGTCATACAAATCATTCGCATGATCCTCAGGAATGTCTGGCCTTATCAAACTTCAGCCACACAGTCCCTTGTGGGAAGTTCCCTTAGAAATTGTACAGAAACTGGGACAATAATCTCCTCTGAACAGATTTTCCATCATTTATGTATCTGAGATACAAGGTCAGATATGGCTTTTAATCTTCAAGCAGTTTGACTTAACTCATGGGATTCCTCAATGATGAGCCCTTTCTCTCCTCTGCTTCACTTCAATATTTGAGGAAAAAATCCTTTTGAAGTTAGGATGCTTTTAGTTCTGCCTTTGCTTATCAAGGGACCTCATTAGTGTCAGTCTTTTAAATTATCAACAGGCAAAGGGGAGCTCCACATGACTGTATGCTATTTTTTGGCACACTGCATTGTACATTTGTTATATAACTAAAATGCTCCTTAGCCTGAACCAATGTGGTTACAGAATCTTTACTTTGGCACAGCCACATTCAAAATAGAGATTAATGGTCTTACTTGTCTTCCTAAAATCCTTAGCACAAAAAAATAATGGGGGAGCACGTTGTTTCCTCTGTGCTTTCACCTGAGTTAGAAGCTAACACAAAAAGCAAGGCGCAGAAGCAGACAGTGGCCAGGTCTCTGAAGGAGAAAGGTCCAAGTCCATATTCCTTTTTCTATCCCATCCTGCCTTGCGGCCCTTCAGAAGTATGAAAAGAAGAGACTGATCAACTGTGTACCTTGAAATGGAGTCAAGTTTTGGGCAACTGCCCTCAGCCATCAGGTAAGCTCAGTTGTACCACTGCTGTGAGCTGTTCTTCACAAGAAGAGTAGAAACGCTCATGTTTTTAATTAGACATCCACATTTTTAAAATTATTTCTGGCTTTCAAGTAACTACCAAAACCACGGTACAGGCAGAACTTCATCTAATTCTTGATGCCCTCTAAAGCAAAGTCTTCTCAGGGTCAGCAGGTTATTGAAATCACAAGTGATGCTATCACAAATATATAGAAAATCTTAAAAAGACTTGGATCTGAGGTGGTTTTTTTGCAGGAGCTCAAGTGTACTTTATTACAGAATGAATGAGTCTCGCACTTTGCTTTGCAACATTGGGTAAATGTGAAAAAATTCTACCATAGTAACTGAAAAAGTAATGTTCTCTATCCCCTCCAAAACTCCTTTTCATCAAAAGGAGACCAGACCCATGGAGAGCACCTGGGCCTCAAATCCACTGCTTGTGCCTAAGCTCTCACACCAAGCCTGAAAACCCCATCCTGCTCCAAATTTCTCATTTCTCTGTGCCACATTGCTGTGCCACATTGCTACATCCCTTTCTCAGTTCCCTATCTCAGCTCCATATGCCCTGTTTCAGCCCACTGATACCCTACAGCAATTAAATAAGTCTGTACTGAGGTCCCTTGAGCCCAGACCTGTAAGAGGTGGAACCCTGCTGGTGCTGGTACCTGGCCATGGTTACTGCCACTGGACCTGAGCTGCAGATTGACATTTTTGCTTGACCTTCGTCCTGTCTCACTCCCAGACACTTGCGTGAGGGTCTGGGCTCTTGGCTGAATTTGGCAGCTGTACTTTCTTTAATCATGTTGTTAGGTGCTGTGGGACTGGGCACTGGCTGCAGTGGCCTCTGCTCTGCTGACCATATTTTCATGTCCCTGAAGGAACAGTTGACCTTTGCTGTCCTGGACAGGTGGGAGGGTTTGTTTGTGGAAGGTGGAAGTCTCATTTGCACCACCCTGATAGTATGTACTCTGAATGTATAGTTCTTAGTTTACACCTGATTTCAGGCTGCTTTGTTGACCCATCACTGCCATCTTCAATTACAGACCTTTCCTCTAAACTACTTCAAACTGCTTTCTAATGTGGCAACTTACCAAATACTAGATTTATTCAGCCAAAACATTTATGAATACACTGACAAGACTCCTACCTGAAGAAAAGCTCTAGTGACACCTTGCACAATACACCTCCTCCAATCTGATGTTAAACCATGAATATAGCTTTCCAGAGAGCTATATCTGTCCTTCAATTCTACACATTTGTGTTGTGTTTTTTTTCCTTAACCTCATATTAATAGCACCATGGAAGGTTTTGCTAAAATTTTAAGATAGGCTTTCATATATGAGAAGAGCTAGCTTATTCTGAAATAACTCATTATTGACAAGGCCATGCTGATATTTTTTCAGTGTATTAATTCGTGGTTGCTTCAAAAACTGTTATCAGTTTCAACAGCTTTTTGGGAATCAGACTCAGATTCTCTTAATCATATGGTGACAGCTCATGGTGTCCACCACCCAAAGAAAAACCAAACAAAAGAACCCTTTCACTATATCTAACCTTCCAGAACTTCCTTCATCCATTCCACAGCTCTCAGAGTTAACTGACTGCTTCTCTTAGACCAAATCCTCAAGGTATCAGAAGCTGAATTTCATTTGTTTACACCTATTTCAAATCATCAAGTACTAATGCTTTCCAACCTGTTGTCTTTCCATTCTTGTCCAAGCTGTTGTTAGTTATATAAATCTAAGGTATCTTTTGGCTATAGACTAACAGACAGAAAAGATCTTTAACACGTTTGCCTTCTTCATGTTACTTCTAATTAGTTTTTCACTTTTTTTTACCCTTTTCTCTAGCTCTGCCTTAATTTTTCTAACTCTGTTAATTACCCCTTCTACCTATTCTTTCTTCTTTTCTTTAAAAATCTGATTCATTTTTTGGCTTTCAGTAGGATTCCTGCTTCCCTATATTCTGCTATATTTTGTTTTCTGGGGCTTTAAGCTTCATTTCTGACAGTGATGGCTGATAGCCAACAGCAAGCCAAGGGTGCAAGAAATTGAAATGAAATGGCATTGGTCTTGTGAAATATCTTTTGCAACATTCCCATTCCTCGTGCATTCAAGCATCTCACAGAAGACCACAGTTTCAGTGCAAGCCCAGGGCTTTTCTGAAGGCAATCTCTTTAACACTTTGGAAATAAATATAAGGAAAAATCGAACATGAGTTTAAATAAAAACTTTTTTTAAAAAAAGAACTCTTTTTTAGAAAAATATCATGGAATTCAGAAATGCAGGATATTTTCTTCCTTGTCTTTAGGAATCTCTCCTTTACCTATTTATGTTTAAACTGAAAGTTTCAACTGCTTCTGTATCTTTCAATTTCAGAGAATTGCTTATCTTCTCTTCAGACTCCATTTATTCCATGACTTCCCCAGTTCTGAATCATTAAAATCCTTTTCTATATTGTTTTACATGGACAGAAAATGTAATCAATGGCTAATTATTATTCATAGGGTGTTACCTACTCCAATATTATGGATTGTGATTTTTTTAAATTTTTTGTTTGTTTGTTCATTTAGAACTGAGTCCTACAGTACAGCCTAGTCACCTACAAGTAAAGATCAGAATATCTGTGGTAGTACAAATCCTTTAAAACTATCTACTGCTTTATCCTCTGCTCTGTCCCTGAGCCCTGTTCTTTGGGTGAGACCCTGCTCTGCATGAGAGATGTTTATTCTTTGTTCTGCCTAGAAAAATGTTCTATAGCAAAGGCTCAACATTAGGCTCTAGCTAATATTTGCTAAACTACTTATCGCAGATTAAGGTGTGGCTACACAGTGCTGATTAAACAGCCCTCAAACTGTACCCAATGTTTTCCAGAACCGTAAATAAAATATACACCACGTGATTCTGATTAGTACTTCCAATTTTAAGAAGTTTTGTTTCCCTGTTGGTCGTTTTCCCATTTTTATAAATAATATATAATAGCTACATATATAGATATATTAACCCTTTTGGCAAATGATATCTCTTGCAATGTTATGCTTTCTTATGTTATGCCCATTTCTCCATAGTGGCCTTGGGTATCAAGAACAGAACTCATTTTCATTACTGAAATTAGGATCCAAGTGCCAAAGTAGAGTTGAATGATGATTCTTCCTCAGAAACAGATATACAGTGCCTACAACAGGTACTAAACCTGAAATCTATAATGATTGATCTGCAGTAAGAACATTCTGCTCATGTCTTCAAACTTAATGACTGCAGCTATTGAAAAAACTCATTTAGCAAAGCTGACACTGGAAGCACGTCAGAGGCTTAGACCAGATAAAGAAAGAGAAACAACAAAAGTTCTTTTTCTGGAACTGGGACTCATTGTGTAAGGAGTTGTGAAATTGAATAGAGGATAAATAATAGCTGAATGATAATTATGACCTCAATTATACAGTCATGGTATGGGAAGGCAGGTTTACTCCTCTTTCAAATAATCATTTTTAGTATATTAATTATGCAAAAGATTGCATGTAAATGGAATTTCAACTCCTAAAATGTCAAATAGCAAGAAATCATTTGGGGAACTAAATAATGGCTTCTTTGCAAATGTCAAATTACTAAAAACAACACAACATTTTTCAGAAACCTTCTACTAACTAAGTCACTTAGACAGATACAGATAGTGGTTCAGGAAAAAAAAAAAACTCTTTCAGCTGCTAGTTACAAATAGATAATTGCTAGCAAAATATGCCACTTTTCCTACACTAAATGTTCTTGACCATTTGTGCTAAAGGCAGTGTATACTCACTCAGAGAAAAAGCATTTGGAACAAGTAAGGGTGAGAAGAAAATATACTTTTGACTTCACAGTCTACTGTAACACTGTTGTGATGGGAAAACAAGAAAAGTTGTCACCAAAGTGTTATTTTGTCATAAAATGGAATGAGCTCAGTAGTCTGTATCAGTGTCAGGTCTGGCTTTATTTATTCCATATCAACTCAGAACAGATATTGCACTTATGTAGAGGATTTAATTCAGTAAAGTAAATAGTTTCATGGATGTGCTCATCTTCACTGCTTATTTGTTGTCCTCTTCATCAGAGTCTTGAATGTCTTTTGAACTTTAATTTTTCCTGTCACATAATACATCTGTATTGGCAATGGACACTATCCAGATTATGGCAGGAGTCTGAAGGGGCACAAAAGAGAGCAAAATAAAATCATCCAATGTTTATTGCTCTTCTCTTTTGTTCTTAAGAAGTGAAAGGCAAAAGAATGTGTTGAAAAGTTTCTGTCTAGAAGTATTTGTGGATTTGTGTACATTTATGTCAGCCCAGTAGGAAGAGAAGTGTTTTGCCATTCTTATGTATGGGGTTTGAATTGAATAGGTAGGGTTAAGAATTTCAGAACCTCAATCACACTTACAAAGAAAGGCATTATTTGTCTTATCTGTTACATCTACACATTCATTTATTTTAAAGATACATGGGAAAGAAACCTGCTAAACAGAAAATGAGAAAGATACCACTTTTCTATTAACAGCAATGCATTTGGTTAATATTTCTTATTTTCCTGGTAGTTTACCTACCAAATTTCAGATTTAAACTGTAATCTGTTTTGCAAAGCAATCATATTTGGGAATTATAATATGACTCAAGTATCAGAATTACCAACTGAGGTACCACAGTTACAGATATGCAGAGGAACTCTCAAAATATATCATAATCTACTCTCCACATTTTAGCAGATGAAGTGTAGTTAACTAATTTGTACAGATACCTACTTAATCTTATATTTAATTTGTACAGATACCTATATTATTTACTGGAAGTGAAAGAGTTGGTGATTCTGAGAATAAGGGTGTTCACACTAGTGCCCAGTTCAGAGACACAGGGTTTTGGAGGTGTTATTTACTGGTCAGTATCACTATCATTTGTAGGCATCCACAATGCTACTCTCAAAAAGTTACCTTAAGATTGCCTTCTGATGATTTTATCCCTTGTATTCCTTTCTTTCTGAATGTGATGGACTTTATTACAGCTCTTGCAGTAATTTTTCTCCATCCAAATGCCACCTGAATTAACAACCTGTCCCTAATTATTTTTTCCACATTTGTTCCAGTTTTGATACCCCATTGAAGCAGAAAACAGAAAATGGAGGAAGATATTAGTGCTACTACTGCTGCTACTGCTGTTGCTGAAAATTGAAAGTGATGAAAGATTTGGTAGGGCATAGCAAAAGAAGATATGTTAGGTAAAGATGAGAAAGTATTTTGAAACAGACAATGGATAGATAGGTAAGAAAGGAGCAACATATTTGTAAATTACTGAAGGCTGTAATTCCTCAGTAAATATGAAGGCACATGAACATGTGACTGAAATTCACTTCATGAATGTTGCATGAGTTTTTATAAGTTAAATGGCTTGTACGTTCTGGAATAGTTCAGCTCAGTGTGATCAACATATTGTTTTTGATCTTCATACCACTTTAGGAAATGGGGATTGCCTGGTAAAGCACTTGGAGAGGATCTTCCAATTTTAGATTGCTCTGGGTCTACACTGTGAACAGAACCAATACAAGGTAGGTGGTGACTACTGGCTAATTTTCTTAGAGAACATTGTCCTGTACTAAGCCAAAACAGTAATGTACCCATAGACTTCACCAGTTCAAACCACTGCAGCTGGGTCAGAGCATCTAACCAGGGAACTCTTCTGAAGGTGAGGCTTTGACCAAGTTTTGAGAGTTCCTAAAGTCAGCAAGAAGATGCCAGTTATACCTGCTCCATTCCTGTGGTCTTCTGAGCTGAACATGTATCTTCTTACTTTTACAAGCAAGGATATAAAAGAGAATGTATTATCAGCTGGTATCAAGGATATAAAGGAGAATGTATTATCAGGTGGTAAGCAAGGATATAAAGGAGAATGTATTATCAGGTGGTAGACTGCAGTGTTGGGAATAGGGGTAGAAAAAAGATTGGGAAGCACTAGAATTTTGTACAGATAATGAGAAGTTTGCCCTGAAGAAGTGGGTAATCTAACATTAAAACTTATCTTTGTCTCTGCTTTTCCCAAGTTTCATTATTAATCAGAGAACACATATATGGAAGTTTCTTCATCCCTTTGTTTGCCCTTTGTATTGTATGGTTTTGTTAGCACAGAGAACCTCTTTCAATTTCAACTTTCTGAACACCTCCCAGGAAACCTCATCTACTATATTAGGAGAGATGTCAAGTACGTAGTCTTCATGATACCTATGAAATTCCAATTAGTCTATGAACAATGTACAAGGATTAGCTGTCTGCTCAAAAGTGGAAGTAGAGTGATAGTAACTGGAGAAAGAATCACTGGATGGTTTTATGGAGTAAATTCTAGGTGAGCCTAGAACAGTCTTCCTGTCCCAAGGAATACACAGCCTCAATAGTCAAGACACAAAGAACGATCAGATATAAATTAAGATAAGGGATAACAAGCAGAGATCCCAAATGTAGACATTGTTATCATATGATTATCAGTGGTTTATATAGCATATCAAGACCCACTGTACAGAACATATGTCCATTGAATGTACATCCTCAGTAGAAAGCACTGAGTACCCAGATTAACAGAGAGAAAAATGATTCTGTCATTATTCTCAGTGACCTATAAGGACACACTGAACCATACACACCTGAAAAGGTCTCAAGCTGAAAGACAGGCAAACTGGAGACCAACCTATCTGCATGCTTTTTATTATACTGGATTGAACCTGGAGTTCTTCTCAATCAAAACAATCTCTCTGCCAAATGAACAAGCAAGAGCCAGGAAAATTTCTCATTAATGTTTTTTGAATATAAAGCCAGCTAAATCTAGGGAGATATGCTCCCATAGCCTGTGTAGAACATATGCAAGCTGAACATGAAGTATGGCTTTGTAGATAAGCCTGTGGGTGGGTAGATGCAAAGGCCTTTGCAACAGATACGAAGCTGGAACTTATTCCAGGTGTTCAGCAACATGAAGGTGCTCATTTCACACCAGCTGGGAGTAGCCTTGGATAGGATAGATATGACCTGTTTGGAGCAATTACTAGAGAAGGCATTGCTCTGTCAAGGAGATTATAAGGACATAATAAAGGTAGTCTTTTTCTGCTTATACTTCAGTCTTCATATTATTCATCCTGTTCCTGCTCTTTCCTCCACCGTATCTCACATTTTTGGTTGTTTGAAGTCTTTTTTCCACTCAGAACACCTTTTTGCATCAGTCCTTTGTTGGTCAGTCTCTTCCATCCTGACACCTACTTATCAGGATCACTGCACCCTGGCCAAATCTTCTGCCCAGTTTACTTTTGTGGATTTGGGTTTTGTTGGGGTTTTTTGGTTTTATTTTTTCCCCTGTGTTACATTTCTCATTCCCTTTCTCCAATCCACATCCATTTATTTTTATTTGTCTCCATATTTTCTGCCTTGCTCTTGCTCAAATAAGAAATAGTGCTCCCCATAATTAAGCAGAAGAGATTCTGTGTCAAGGCCACATGAGTGGTAGGGGGGATGGATTCTCCCTTTCACACACTCTCTTGGAATTCATCTCCCAGGAATTAAGTGCAGTTGCAGATGAAGGGCGCATGATACCAACTCATACTTTGCTAGAATTTTTTGATGTTGTTGGTTATATGCTTTTTACTCATTGTACAGCTTGGGAACTTGAATCATAATGCTAAAGTATAGAGGAATCAAAGCTATTGATTCTGACAAGAAGAAATATGCTTTTTCAATATCTAAGCAGCCATAAAGAACAAGGTGCAAATATTGATTTGGTATATTGCTATCATTCTTTACTTAAGAGTGTTCGCTGAGACAGTGATGTCAGTGGTCAATGGTGTTACAATGGTTATTGCTGTAGCATGGACGTAGCTGATCTGACACTGAGACAGCCATTAACATGCTTTGAAATAAAATCATTAGATATATGTCCAGAGCTAAAATTAGACAATAATGTTTATCAGCAAGCTTGAGGAGTAAGTGTGGTAGAAGAACAGTTAAGAGGAATTTTCCCTGCGATACAATAAACTGCTAATGCATTTTGCCACAGAATTATATCTTGCAGCAGAGCTATGTAAGTGAAAAAACCCCACATATGTCAGGATCCAGTAGGTCTTTACCTCTTCTGTTTTGGGTTTAACTTTTGGGGTTTTTTGGGGGTTTTTTTTGTCTCTTTTCCACTAAAATGGGAAGTATGTCTATACTAGGAAATTAAGAACCCAATACTTGGATTCTTAATCCTCCAGCAGGAGGGAAGAATACGGTTGTTGTTCAGAAATATAACAGAGATTAGAGCTATGTTTTTATGCTGGGGACATGGATGACTAAGTTAGACTTTTACTCTGCAATTTTCTTTACCATGTGGGACATTGTACACAGTTACTCTTGAGATATCCTCATCTTTCCAGTGGTAAAATCTGCAGTCCTTGGAAATACATAAAGTGGACTGTACAAATGAGCACAGAATTTTGTTCCACAAAATAGCTTCAGTCCAGCACATCATAGGTAAATATTGTAACACTCAAACAACACAGTTACCCCATGTTCACTTTAAAATTTCAGAATATGGACTAAGGAACAAAAGAAGAACATGTGAATAGATTTATAACAATGAATATGAGAAGGTGGCATACCTGCAAACACTCTGCTGGGAGAAAATATAAACAGGCAACACAAGTGGTAACTTTATAAGGCTGCTCATAAATAAATGTTCCCAGGTGGTTTTACATCACCACAATTAATTAACAGTTTTCCATAGTATTTAATGGTTAACAAAGAGCTCTTTGAGATGTTTGACATTAGCTCCCAGTATGTAAAACAGGGAAAACCGTAGTCTCTTTAAACCTCTGCTTTTCTAGATAAGCACACCATAACAAAAGGAGGAAAAAAAACATTGTCAGAAGGAGCTAGAAAGTGTCAGAAAGCTTCCATCAGCCTAATGGAGCCCATAAATGATAGCAAAACACAAGATAATGGTGTACTTGCAAGCCTTCATCTTTAATGATGCTGAAATTTGAGACCATTTTGTTTGTATGTTTGGAAAAGTGCTACAAGAATCTTCAGAGGCAGTATTGTCAATACTGCTCTTCTTCTTTAAACTAAAGGATTTTCTTCTTCCAGAGTTGTTACACAGTGTTGTTAGGGTGAAAGCAAGGCATTTTTAATGTAATTCATACAGGAACAAAGCAGGCAACTGTGGCATGGGGAGGACTCTCACTGCAGAGGTGTGAAGAGCACAGGGCTGAGTTTCCATGAGGAGACTGGGACCTGCTGGGCAACCTGGGGCTGGGTTTGTAAATCAGTGTGGAGGCAGAGATGTGTGGAAGGCAGTCAGCAACAGAAGGCCAACTCTGAAAGTGACTCACAGAGTGAGGGACAGGGAATCAGAGAGAAACTATGGCTGCACTCTGAATTGGGAAGGTCTGGAGGGGAAGAAAAGAATTAGGAGCTCTCAAGAAATAAAAAAGAGGGTGAGCGTTTTTAAGGATATGAGCTGGGTGCATAATAGAAAGTGCTCTGATATTTGGCCACAAAACCTCAGCTGGATGTGCAACATTACGGAATACTTTCAAAAAGGAGAGTTTGTAATATTTGTACCTTTTCAACAATAGATGAAAGGAAGGAAAGGTTTATTGTCTCACTTTCTTCCCTCTTTGTGTAGTGTGCTGGTTTGGACTAGGATAGACTTGATTTTTTTCACAGCATCTAGTATAAGGTCAAAGTTTGGATTTGTGCTGGAAATAGCACAAATTTTACCACAGGAATATTTTCATTATCACTGAGCAGCCCTTATACAGTGCCAAGGCCTTTTCTGCTCCTCACCCCATCCCACACGTGAGGAGACTGGGGGTGCACAAGGAGCTAGGAGGGGTCCCAGTGGGACAGCTGACCCTGACTGACCAAAGGGACATCTTATACTGTAAGGCATCATGTAAGGGACACGTGTTTGGAGTAATGGCATTTGTCTTCCCAAGTCATGGTTACAAGTGATGGAGCCTTGTTTTCCTGAGGATGGCTGAGACCTGCCTGCCCATAGGAAGGGGGGAATGAATTCCTTGTTCTGCTTTGTTTTCATGCACGTTATTAAACTGTTTTTATCTCAACCCACAAGTACTCTCCCTTTTACCCTTCTCATTCTCTCTCCCATTCCACTGTTGTGGGGGAATGAGTGAATGGTGCTGTGGTGTTTAGCTGCCTGCTAAACATTTAGCATTTAGTTATGGCCTGTAAACAACTGGTAGAGATGCTCCTCTCCATCTAATACTCAAGGAGGACATAGCCAAAAATTGAATATGGGATTCATACTGTCCTTACTGAGGGCATAATTCTATGCTTGAGAGGACAGATGACCTTGTAACTGGCCTTCTTGATCTCTTCTCTGTCTAATTTAGGCACTGTTTGAAACTAGTACCAGAAAAACCATTTCTACAAGTACATATTTTTCAAATATTAACTTACACAATCAATATTAATGAATAACTGGAGGATCTTGTGCACGGAGTCTTCATATTCCATGCATGTAGACACCATCACAGGAAAAGTGGCTAGGTAGGAGTAGAAGTGGATGGGTAGGGCATGACTCTACTGTGGGCAAGAGGTCTTGTAGAGGGATATTTGTAAATGAGCATTTGAATACAAAGACCTCCCTGAAGAGGTTGATTTTAACATCTGGAGCACAAGTATTTTAAGAAATTGGTTCAATAAAAATTCTCTTTATCTCTCATATGTCAGTTTTGAAGACAGATTTTTTTGTTTTGTGTCATCTTTACTTTTTCCTTGCTCACATGTATTTCCATTATGGTATAATTCTATCAGATTTAAAAAAAACAAACAAAACCGCAAAAAAACCCCAAACCATCTCACACNACATGTAGACACCATCACAGGAAAAGTGGCTAGGTAGGAGTAGAAGTGGATGGGTAGGGCATGACTCTACTGTGGGCAAGAGGTCTTGTAGAGGGATATTTGTAAATGAGCATTTGAATACAAAGACCTCCCTGAAGAGGTTGATTTTAACATCTGGAGCACAAGTATTTTAAGAAATTGGTTCAATAAAAATTCTCTTTATCTCTCATATGTCAGTTTTGAAGACAGATTTTTTTGTTTTGTGTCATCTTTACTTTTTCCTTGCTCACATGTATTTCCATTATGGTATAATTCTATCAGATTAAAAAAAAACCAAACAAAACCGCAAAAAACCCCCAAACCATCTCACATGTGCGCTTTGCCAGATTCTTGTGCAGCTGTTTTATCTGAAAATCCCATATATTTTTCAGTGACTGTAGTCTACTGTGAACAAATATGGAAGAAAACAAATGCCCTGGCTGAAGACAGATTGAAAAGGACCAGGTGAGTGTGGCCACTCATATGTATGCAGTATTTTCCTGAAAGCATACTTTTACTTGGTACAAAAAGCTGTTAGCGAGAAGTCATTAAAAAACTCCTAAATATTGATGTGAGGAAATGCAGCAGCAAGGGGATTAGGAGACTGGCTTTAAAGCATAAGCTTGCACCATGTAGACAATTATGACTCACACATCTGTGCTGTCCTCAATGCATTTAGTACTGTAATCAACAGTATGTACACTTGTCTCTTTTCCATCAGGTACACCAGAAAGGGTTTAATCACATTTTCCATTCATCCTTCAAGTTCTGAAAGATCAGCATGTCCCACACTTATTTTAGATGCAGCAATACTGCTTTTCTGTTCATTTTAAAGTTCCCAGTGACTGCATTCTGGGAGCAGATTTTCTGCCTTGTTTGGGTTTCTGTGTGTAACTTTTAATTAAAATATACAGTGTAGCTGGCTAAAATCCTACACTCCCTCCATATCACCGGGTTGTTATTAATAGAAAAATACAAATAATAGTACTGTGTCTTTTAATCCTAATTTCCTAAGGAATTTTATTTGAGTGAGCTTTCAGTTTTCCATTCAATCCTACAAGCTTTAGACCCTCTTCTAAACTTGGCTTGACAGGACGGTAGAGCTACCAAAGATAGACAGCTGCCTTGAGTGTTGTGGAACTTGGGGAGGGGTGAGCAGAGAGGCACCAGCAGCAGAGCTGGAGCATGTTCCTGATGGCAGAGGCACTGGACACCAGTGTGTGCTGCTGGGTCTGAAGGACACGGGAAGGATCAACAGCCACCTGTCAGGCTCTTCTGGTGGCCAAGGGGGACAGAAGGGGCTGAGAGCTCTGCCAGGGCAACAAGTGAGGTGGAGGAAACAAAGATGATGGGAATGTGTTGGGGAGGATGCCGTCTGTTGGGACACGGGAGGAGCACAGCAATATTGTGGGGGATGAGATGCCCTTCCTCAGGAAAAAGGCTTCAGTTTATTTGTCACTTAAGGGACAAATATGTTTGAAAACTTCTGTTTGAAAGGAAATACAAAATTACATATTCTTAAATGAAAGCATGGGAAAGCTATGCAACTATCTTTTTTTTCTCTTTGTTTTTATTTATTAGGCTTCTTTCTCTAGTCAAAATCAAAACCTAAATAGGAGTTTGAATTTCTGCAAGTTAACTAATTTGTTTTTTTTTTTTTTTTTTTTTTTCCCCGACTTCCAATCTGTTTAGTTTATTGAGTTTATTGTCATTTCATCCATGATATACTGGTGAAAAATTGCTATATAATGCCTGCCTGCCTTATTAGATATGACCAGTTAGCAGGGCTAAGTTCTGATTCCAAATATGTTCCAAAGTGTGGACATGGATAAATCATTTAGAGGTGGTAATTTGTCCACCACCCAGTATTGAGCTTCATGCAGAGGTTCCTTGCAAACAATGTAAATATTTTAATATTGTAAAAGCTACATCTGATTTTTACTTGTTGACTGAACTGGAATAGGGTCAGCAGTATTATTTGGATTCGAATTAGACCTTGCTAAGGCGTATTAGCTTTCAAATTAAATCACATTATCAACATAAATAACACATTTTTATGCTACAGGGCCTAAGTAGGAACCAAACAGTACTTTGCATGGTTTGTGACCTCAGGTACTACTTCACCATTTTGTGGTAATAGTTTAAATAAATCATTTTCAAACAATGAATACTTAAAATTAAGGCTCTAGGATAGTATTTAGAAGACTTATTTCTGGTCTTGAATTTGCTATAGCTTCTGCATTTGACCCTTGGCCAAGATAATTAGGGCTTTGCTTTGTGTGTTTAATTCACTGTCTGGGAAGCAGTGATAATGTTATATTTGGCTAGTAA
The DNA here is from genome assembly GCA_013397395.1 of Sinosuthora webbiana. Classification (NCBI taxonomy): domain Eukaryota; kingdom Metazoa; phylum Chordata; class Aves; order Passeriformes; family Sylviidae; genus Sinosuthora; species Sinosuthora webbiana. The sequence goes on along the minus strand of VXBN01014479.1, from coordinate 2,457,737 downwards.
GAGGTAAAAACATTCATGTTTGCAGCGAATTGAAATACCATGGCAATAAAAGATAGTGGAGGGTAAGCAAACGTGTAGAGCTGTTTTGTTCCCAAAGTGCCTGTTTTCCTCTGGTTCTGCTGGAAATGCAGCTATTTTTCTTCCCTACCAGACCTAGAATTTAAGGTATTGGTATGAACGTTCTTCTAACCAAAATCCCACAGTAACTAAATAGTCTCATCTGGACTCTAGATCTTGCTTCAGGCAGGATGGACTTCAAAGCTAGGTCTTGCTCAGGAATTTATTTTTGAAATGTTTTGAAAAATTCTAAGGATAGAGATTGCACTTTCTCTCTGGGCAACCTGTGACAGTGCTCAGACAGTTGAATTCTTCCTTCTGTCTGCTTGGAATTTCCTTTCTTCAGTCTGAGTATCGTCTACACTCTTTACTTCATGCATCTTTAAGAAAAGTCTGACTCTGTTTTCTCTTTAGCACCCCTTTGGGTAGAAGAACACAGCAATTACACCGTCCAAAGGCTTTTCTTCTTGTCTAAAAGCTATTTAGGCTTTTAGAGAAATTTGGCTGAGGAGGTGGTTTTAGATTTAGTATTTTTTTCGCTCTGAAAAAACAGACTGCTTTGAAAGTGAACAGCAATTTAAAATTATCTGCAAACATGATTTTTTCCCTGAACAGTGGAAAGAAGTAACCCCATTGTGAATCCTTATTTTTAAAAAGTGATATGTCTTAATTTCACTCACAGAAGAATCACATCATTTTCTCAGAGCCCAACTTAGTGCTTGAGGTGGTTACATTGGTATTATATTTTACATTCAAGAATGAAATAAGTAAGAAGGCAGTAGGGGGAAGTAGGACAGGTACCTTTTTGTATAAGAAAATAAAACTTTCATTGTCTTTAATTTCTTCCGGTGTGGAATTGTGCAATTATTTGAAATAAAACCTTTTCAACCCCTTTCTTACCCTTTTAATGGTAGTGCAGTTTGAGCTGAATGGCCTTACAAGGCCAGTGGCTAACTTCAAGCTATTCTCTCTCTAGGAACAATTGAGCTAACATCTGCAGTTCCAGACAAGAAATGCTTAGAGTGCAGTGAATGTTAAATGTGGACCAAACCTTTTGAGATGGTTGTGGATAGTATTTATGTATGGGAACCACATGCATTACATGACATTTATTGATAAAGGTATAATGTTATTAGTGTAGTTCCTCACTCACACATAGCACAACCAAAGAAATTGTTCTGTGCTTCTGTATAACAAGTGTGTAACAAATATTGTCCCTGTTTTGCTCCCTGACAGACAAAGAGTTCCTAAACAAAGAATGCATCATCATGGAAAAGTTGATATGGTATTTTGTCATTCTGGTTTCACGTTTTCCTCAGTGGTTTTTTGTGGCTGTCAGTAACATAGCTGAGGAACTCTGAGGAACTTCACATTTGGACATTATACCTGAGTGTTGAAATCAGGAACTGAGACCAAGCATTCAATTCAAATGCAAGATTATGCTAATTGTGATGACATTAGACCTCTTTAATTGAAGAAAGGACCCTTGAAGCCTATGATAAAAGGTGTGTAAATAAAGGTAACTTCTGAAATTATAGCCAAGCTCTAGACTGTACATTTAACATTGTGTGATACATGATCATGATCACAATCCCACTGCAAGTCTGGAAGTCTGGAAAGTTCTATTCAAAATAGACTTCCATATCCAGTTGGAAAAGTAATAAAGGAAATTTAGGTTTTGAGGCAGCAATTTAGTCACCTGGGTTTTTGGTGTGTTTGAAGCCTCAAATCTTTGTTCAAAGCACATAGACACAAAAGAGGGAACATTTCCTTCTATATGAGAGTTCTAGGCAGGCACTCCCAGATAACCAGCTACTTTGTTCAGGGAAATTATGATTGCCATTCTTCATCTACAGCAAGGGAGTGTGCTTTATGGCCACTTGGGAATTGCATAGCACTGCTTAGTGATTATCAAGTAATGGCTGATTCTTTTTGCTAATGGGTTCACTTCTGATGTCGTTTGTGTCATGTCACTTCACATGCAGGATTCTGAAGTATTTTGTTAAAAAAAACTGTCCTAGAACTCCATTGTTTGTGAATATGGGTGGTGTAAGCTTTAGGAGGGACACAGGCACTACATGTCTGCCATCATCATCATAGATAGAATGATGGAAAAATGATAAAAAAGAGATACAGAGCTTAGAACGATGTAGTTCTTCAAAGAACAAAATAACTGCTTCCCTCTTATCATGTTTCTTCTTGCTATTTGATATCAAGTTATCAATACTTAATGAGTTAGTTTTCATTTTTTAATGTTCTTCCTGTACTACAAGTAATTCCCCAGTGAGTACTCACAATTATTGCTCATGTACTGAGGGTGGATTTTTATTTACATAAAATCCATAGTTTCTTTCTGCTTTAAGGAATGGTCTGTGAAACTGAGTTAAGTATAAATTGTGCGTGGTACTAATTGTTTTACATTCTTTTGTGTACTATGGCAAATATTTTGCATAGAGTTTCTGAAAGTGTCTATGCATATCTTTTTTGGTTTTCTTTCTTAAAATCTTTCTTCTGTTTCAGCATGATTGAAGTTATTTCTGTCAGGACAGTTTCTTCATAGAAATCATCCCTGTTCTGGAACATCCTGGAATATTTTTCATTAAAATAGCTAGTCACATGTGTCAGCCTCTTCAGAACTGATGGAGTTCATCGCATGTGTTTGAAGGCTCTAGCAGTTACTGAGTAGTGCTTGCACAGCATCAAGGCTTCTTCTGTTTCTCAGGGTCTGAGTAGACTGGGACGCTGCACGAGGGGACACAGGCAGGACAGCTGACCCTAACTGACCATATTCCGCAACACATAACGTTGTGTTCGGACTTGTTTGTGTGTGTGGGAGAGTTTTTCCAAACTAGCCGCTGATCAGAGTGTGGCTGGGCATTGGCAGGACAGTGCAGAGACAATGAGTAATTGCCTGTGCAGCACTTGTTCTCTTCTTTTTACCTCACTTACTAAAATGTCTTTATTTAAACTCACAAGTTTTTCTTGCTTTTGTCCATAAGATTTTCTCCCTGATCCCTCCTGTGTGGTGTGAGCAAGCAACAGGATGGTGGCTTAGCTGCTGGTGGGAGTCAACCCACCATGTGCTTACATTTCTAACTGTCCTGAGAGTCTGTGATGCCTCACCTGAAAGTTACAGCCACTATAAATGTATCATTGCCTGATCATCTTGTGCAGACTTTCTGTTGCTCTCAAAGAGAAACACAGTTTTGAGTATGAGTCAATATACTGTAAAAGAACTAGCACTTTAATAGAAGGTGTTAAAATATGAGATTTTACTGAAATGTATTTGTGCTTTAGGATAAAGGTGAACAAAGCTATACTGGCAAATCAAAGATCTGCCTTAGCAAGTTGGGTATTTTTGTCCAATCTCCCTTGTTTCAAGTTAGTTTCCTGAGCTTATGCTTTAGAAATTAGCTCGGGTTTATTTGTTTGGTTGTTTTTTTGGTTGTTTTGTTTTGGTTTTTTCGCTATGTTGGGATTGCATTGGTGCTTAGAAATAATAGTTAAAATAACTTCCGGAGATAAATTACTCAGGATGGGATTAAAAAAGTCTGGGAGATCTAATAAGAAAAATAACAAGCGAAGCAAAAAAAGCAGTGCAAACAGAAGAGCTGGTGTCTGCTGGCAGGTCAAGAATCAGAGCATTCACTAGAAGACCCATCTTCGAGTTTCATGATTTCTTCTAAGGACATCCTCCTACATCTGCAACATCCCTAAAAGATGTTTTAATGGCCAACATTTTATTCTGGGGGAGAATGGTGCTACCCATTTCTTTCAATGAACCTGATCCGCCTTCTATAAAGTAACACCTCTGGAATAAGTACTGACATTTGTATGTACAGTCTTTTAAATTAATATCATAACCAATAGGTTCATCATTTTTTTCTCTTTATTACATATATTTAAATAATGAACACTCAAGTTTGACATTTCAAGCAGAATTGCCTAGTATGAGACTGAGAGTTTTGCTGCCTTCTCCCAGTGTAGCTGTAGGATCTGGGCTAGGAAGTATTTTTTCGAGAGATATATGTATATGTGTTAAAGTCCTTTCAAAAATCCCCCCAAAACCTAAAAACCAAATCAAACAAACAAGAAAAAAAACAAAAACAAAAACAAACAAAAAACCAACAAAAACAACAACAAAAAAAAAACAAACAAACAAACAAAAAAAAACACCTTTGCTGTTCCATCATTAAGCATTAGATGTTGAACTGAATAATACATTTCATTTCCTCCAGAATGCCTGTAAATATAAAACCAATTTTCCTTCTCTGCCAAATATAATTAAAAATTGTGGATCATTCTTGGAGAACAGAAGACACAGTAGTTTGCAAAAATAGATTCACAGGAATGAATTGTAATAGTTTTTGTAATGCTGTTACTGAATGCACATGGAGAAAGTAGCGAATATAGTTTTTTTTATATATAGACTAAGAGTTACAAAGTCTCTGAATCTAATTATACAAGGAAAAAAATTATGCGAAGGGAAATTACTTATTTGCATAGTGTTAATAGCCATATTTAGCACAATGGCAATACTGGGAAAAAAAACCCCTTACTTGCACTTTTGCAAATTCAGGAAGGTTTCTAGGTTGATCATAGGATGATAGAAAAATTCTGGTCTAGAGTGACCTCGGGAGGTGATCCAGTACTTGAAAAAGCATCAATTAAGTGGTCAGACAAGGTTATTTAAGACTTTACCCAGAGTGGCCTTGAAAATATCTAAGACTCAAGACTGCATAACCTCTCTAGGGAACTTGATCCACTTCTTGACTGTCTTCATGCTGGAAAAGTATCTCCTTCTATCCAGTCTGAATCTCTGTTCTTTCAACTTACACTCCTTGTCTCATCCCACTGGCACACACATCTGTGGAAAGCCTTCTTCCATCTTCTTGATGACATCCTTGCAGGTTTTAGAAGGCTGCTATTAGGCATGTGTCCCACCCCAGGCCTTCTTCTCCCCAGGCTGACAGGCTCTGTTCCCTCAGTCTCTCCTCCCAGAGCAGATGCTCCAGTCCCTTGACTGATCAGGTGGCCTCTGCAGAATGTTCCAGCTTATCAAGGTCTTTCTCACATAAGTAGGGCCCGAGGCTAAGAGCAGATTTTGGGATGTAGTCTGATGAAGGCTGAGCAGCAAGGAACAGCAATTTTCCTCAATATGACAGCTACACTCCTATTAATACACTTGGTAGAGTTGACCTGTTTGGCTGCCAGAGCTCACTGCTGGCTCATGTTCAGCTTGTTGCTACCAAGACTCCCATTCCAGAAAAGTTGTTCCCTCAGCCAGAACTTTACCAACCTTGCTGTTGCAAGTTGTTTCTTCTTCCCAGGTACAGGATTTGTTGAATCTTTTAAGGTTCCTTCCAGACCCTCCCTGAACCCTGTCAAGTTCTACTGAATGGTAGCCCTACTGGATTCTGATACCCTTCTCAGGTAGGCATTCAAGCTACTTCCTATCAATATTATTTGTGGTAGAAGTGTGTAAAAATGGAAAAGAAACAATATAACTTAATAAAAAAAAATTTTAAAAAATGGTAGATCTGAAATAAAAAATGTGGAACCAACATACACTTAGCTAAAGCGAGCTTTCAGACCATCTCTTGGTGCAACAAATGTGACAAGTGAATGCAAAATGAAGAATGTAACACTGTTCAGTTAAAAGCATATCTAAATCCCACATGCTTTTTCTGTGAAATTACTGCCCTTTTTATAAACCATTTTTATCCTTCACACCTGAGTAGACAGGCTGTATGATACTCTCATTTCTGGGCCATAAAAAAAATTCTAGGAAATTTCTTATCCTGAAGCCATTCAGTACTAAAAAAACAAGATAAAAGAATCATAAAATTATTTTTCATGAAACTTAATAGTATCTATGGATGAATGCATTTGTGCATTTTTAAAATAATAACACTGTGTGTGAGTTTGTAATGGTATACCAAAGTCAAGTTTTAATGTCTTCTGATAAATGTCATTAATGTTTTCATCAACATGGAAGTTTACAACCAATTTAACCTGAATATAATTTTCTCCTTGGAGCAATCCTGGCAGTCTGATACAGGAGCTAAAAATGAATAAGAAGGGAACAAGTGGCAGGAACCTTCCAAAAGGAATGGCATGTATTGGATTGACCTGGTTCAACAGGATTATTAAATTACAAATTCAAAATGGTATCTACCAGCCAGTTTTCTTTGGTGGACTTTCTTTGCCAAAGTGTATAGACAAGTGGATAAGAATCGGCATCCAGTAATTTTAGTTAAATGTTAGCTTTCATTTTAGGATAAGCTTACCTTGAAATACTTTCAATTTAAAGTAAATAAATAAATCTATAAATAAAATAAATAAATCTGAACATTGTGGCACTTTACTGGTTGCTGCTTAAGTCTGATGTCCCAGAGAATTTTCAGACCTGCAGGTGCTGAGTTCAGACTAAATACAATGAAATATCCATAGCAGGTAAGCTATCAAACAGTGCCTTGATAGTGTAGATCATTTCTCCTGGAAAAAAGAATTTACAGAAAATAGAAAATTTCTGATCTGTAAGACAAAAGCAAACCTTGCTGTAGTATGAACAGCTAAGGTACTTCCCATTCACAAAGAAAATATATCAATTGAAAGTGTCACTTCACCTTTTTCTGTATACTCAGCCATTCAGACGTACATTTCAGTCCTTTGGAATGAAGCAGGGGCTTTAAACTCAACTCCTTTCCATCCATACAACCACACACAGGACATGTTCTTGTTCTGTTCTGTTTCGCTGCTCATTCCCAATGGGAACCACCAGTTAGCTGGAAAAAGTCATTAGCAAAGTTTGTTTATTATTATTTTCTTGAAGAATTAAATCATGTATATTTTTACTTTTGGAGTAATAAAATAATATCTTTTAAATAGATAATATCTTTTGAAAATGCAAGTCTACAGCACTGGTCAACTTAACCACCTTTTGTTACTTCCTATTCTCATTACACTTCTGGGATCTTATTTAACCATAAAATGCAGCCTCTTTCACTCAATGAGTGCTAAATACTGTACGAAATTTGGAACCCAATACTGTCTGAGGAACTTGGGACTTCTTTTTCCATATGGTACTGGAACCAAAGCACACCTGTTGCATCTGAATATCTTTCTTCCTCCCCATCCTACCTTCATGTAATATATCACCTCACACAAGACACATGAGAGCAGAAATTATATAGATGTTTTACATTTATTTTATTTGCGCTAGTTCAATGGTATAGAAAAGCAGCAAATTACATTGTGTAACATGCATTGGTATGGTTCATTTGAAATAACACACTTAAAAATTTAAATTTCACCACATGAACCATCATAAAAGGTAAAAAATAACGTGGAATAGAAGATAGAAATTACATAATATGGTGCAAAATCCTTTTAGAAAATCTGTAGTTTATGAAGACTACAGTTAGATCACATATTATGTGGTCTATTGAGCCATTAAAAATAAATTTATGTTATAAAACACCTCTCATATTTTTCTTATAAAGAAACCAGAGAGGATCCTTTCTGGCTCTCTATTATTGGAATTGTATTTAAATAAATATTTTATGCCTTCCACAGCTGTAAATATTTCTGTTTTAAAATTCTTTAATAGCCTTTTCTGCTTGGATGTGAGCCTGTCCCCATGTGGGCATTACACACTCTACATTCACCATTTTGCAATCCACTCCTTAACCTTCTTATGACAGAAATTCTTTGGCTGCTGTACCATTCAAGCAAATTCTCAAATCTGAATTATATATGAGCTCAGCCATGCAATGTGTGGGCAGCATTGTGCACCTGAGAAATGTTAACAGAAGCCAGAACACTAAGCCAGAAGTAACTTTCCTGAGCTGGTAAGAAATGCCAAGAAGAGTGATAAGACCTTGGAGCCTAAATTCTGTGTTTTAATTTATGGGTTTTTTCAGGAAGATGAGGAATGTTGTGTTTGGCAAGTAGACTTGCAAAGATGACTCCCAACCAGTATTATTCTATGAATCCATGATTCTCTGACTCCAGATGGAGGAGGTGACCGTTACTTCAGTTTTTGTGTCACATTGGTGACAAAAATCTGAATGACAGTTTGTACCTCTGCTTTTGCCCTGGGGAGATCAGCTATAGTTGTTGCTCTGGCCAGGGCCCACAGAAACCTAAGAGTGAATTTCTGCTTGGCATGGGGAATACACACAATGGCACCTGCACACCCACTTCTGAGAGCCCCCCACCAATCAGTAAGGACTAGCCTGAGCTTGGTGAGACCACACAAAATGGGCATGATTACAATAAATGTCCTCCCTATTCCCTCCACCTTTGCCTTTGCTTTCTTCCCTATAACACCTGCAGTATCTGTAGCATCCTGCTAAGGTGCTCCTAAGGCTCAGCTGCCCTGCTATGTCAGACAGACAGCACAGACAGACAGCAGTGGTAGCTGGGGCAGGTGTAAAAACTCTGAGTTGGCATCTAAACAACATTTAGAGCAAGAGGATGAGTTGGAACTGCATAAATTCAGTGTGCAGAGAGACTCTGCATGGCTGGTGCAAACCCATGAATAATGCAGAATCCAGGGAAAGTCAAAATGTGGTGAACTTGGACAGGGCTGAAGGTTTGCCTTGGCAGTGGCTGGTAGAAGGCAGAGAAAACCCACAGATATGAGGAAAGACTGAAAGTCAGGGGTGCTTGTGCAGGAAGTGGAGTGTTTTGGCCACTGCCACACAAGCATGGATGTCCTCATACCTCTGCCTTCCCTATCAGCAGCTCAAATAGCCAGGGAAAGAATATACAAATAGAGAAAATATATAGAGTGATAAATGCACTGAATACTTTTACAGCATCAAGGAATTACAGCTTGGAAACTTGCCAGTACAGAAGTGACTTCTCTGTATTTTACCACTCCATGGATGTATCTCTTTTACATTATCCCTTCTCCCTTCAAAAGTGGGCAAACAATCAGTCCTCACCAACGGCTGGCAAGAGAGTTCTATAGTTTAACATCGGGTGAAGAACCTCCTCCCTTGGTTGGTTTGAATCTGCTACTTAAGGCTACTTATCAACTTATTTGATGGCTCCTAGGGGTTTTTTGTAGAAACTGTGACCTCTATCCTCTCTCTCTCCCTGGGCACTTTTGATTTTGTAGGCTTTTTTTGGTATCTTTTCCATTATCTTGGTCATCTCCAACCTAAATGGAAGAGTTATCGGCAAGTTGTTTTCATAGAGAGGCTTCCCATACCCTTTATCTTCACTGTTGACTGTGTCCATATGTTTTCCAATCCTGTTTTAGCTTTTTTTGCAGTTAAGTTGTATAGAGGAGGAAGCTGGCAAGGCACTGTTGGAGAACTGCATGGCAATAGCTTAGCAATATCTTTTATTCTCTATTCTTTCTCTAGTAATTTACCAGAACTTACCATGGATTTTGGCCATCACTGAGCACTGATTTGATGTTTCCACGGAACTATTCATTTCACAAAACAGGCAACTCTATCATATGCATACCAAAGAGGCATTAAAAGTTGCTAATTTAAAAGAGATTGCTGTATGTTAATGAATTTTTTAGCCCAATCTAGATAATTTCAAGGAAAAAAAAAATGCTGGATGATTTTATTTATTTGTGGAAGAAAAAGCTGCAGTTTTTTATCCAGACAATAAGGAAAATTCTGTAAACAAAATTTTCAGATTAGGAAAGTCAGGAATTCTGTACTTTTTCGTGTTAAGAAATACTGTGAGGAAGAAAATTGACCCAGAAACTCCACAGATCATTTTTATCCTATTACATGGGACTTTATAATTTAAAATAGCCAGAAGTTTAATCACATTTTCTGAATTCACCCAAGAGAATCTCAACAGCAAGTGAATTGAATTGGAGGGGATTTTCTGTTACTTTGGTTTTGATCTTCAATTTTGTTCCAGGACAATTCCATTATTTTTCCATGTCATTTAATCTACTGGTTTAAATGTATGTTATCTCTATGACAGAAAATAAGAACTTGGGCTTTGAACTCCAACATGGAGGATGACTATATAATTATTTCTATTACTTTAGTCATTGAGACGGTCCAAGCCTTTTATTTATGAAACAGAGGAAAAAATAAAGTGAACAAGCATTTTTCTATCAGCAGTAATTTTAATGGTCTATACTGGCGCATTTCCACTAACAATTCTTCAACTTTTTTTTTCCCATTTTTCTCCCTGAAAAACTGGGAAATAAGCAACAAAATATGCTTCCAAAACTTCATTTAGAAACTGGAAATTAGAAAATTTCCTTTAACACTTTGGAGAAAAAGAAAATTTTGGGAAAAATAATTTTGGGGGAAAAAGTTTGGGAACACCTAACAATATTCTCATTAACCCTGCTTTGAATTTGTACACAATTTCTGCTTGCTTCATTCAGAAATTTGAGATAAATATGCTTATAAAAATTCTAAATGACTAGTAAGGTAGGTAAAGTTGTGTTTAGTGATAAAAGTTTGTTTACCCTCAAACAATATAGTGAGGAACATTAACCTCCACTTCATTTATATTCTTCAGCTGGCCACCTGTTTACATGAATGAGATTATCAGTATCACTTGCGTAACTACATGAATAACTACCCAGATATCCTGCCTGGACTTGAGAAACATTAGGTTTGCTCTGCATTCAGTGAGTCAGCTGAAAAAAGGAGAGGCCCTTTCTTTCACAATGAGATAAAAAAAATCTGGCATCACAGGAACCTTCTGAAAGACACTTCACATCTACATCCTGATTTTGTCTTCAGCCATTATACTTACAGTAACACAACACCAACATTTCAGGTAAGATCTCGGCATAAAAACAGAGACTCTGGTGAAACCCATCCTGCAGGGAGCACTCCAGGGTAAAGGATCTGGGAGATGTGATTCCCAAGATCTACATCTTTGTCCAGTGACTGGAAGGTACAATCACGGCAGCTTCAAGGAGTGAAGCAAAAATGGGTGGGTTTTCCAACTTCTATGGATTTCTGCTTTGGCTCTGTGAAATAACCATCTGGGGCCAATAAAATATCATCATTCTCCACTTCATACTTTAGCTTTTATTTATGGTTAAGTCATTCTCTTTTTGTCCTATTGCAATATTTTTTCTCCTTTGTGCTTACTGTGGATAAGTATTATTGCTTTTTCTATTGTAGCAATGCCCAGAAGCCAACAGAGATCAGAAGTCTGATATATTTGGAACACACTTGGTACATACAAGTCGTAGAAGCAATTCCTACTTGTAAGAATTCACATCCCAAAAGGACATAGTTAACAAAGTGGCAAGAGAAAAAGAAAAATTATTGTGGTTTGGTCTTCTCAGAGTTGCACAGCTGGATAGTGGAAGAGGCATGAATCAATCAAAAGACAATGGCTGCTATAGGCTTTGCAGCACTACAGAACTGCAGTTAATCTAGCAGGGGGCCAGAAGGAGATGGCTGAGGGGATGGAACACATGATATAAAGTGAGAAGCTGGGAATTTGATTGTTTAACTTAAAGAGAGGCTCAGGGAATCCAATTGTTGTGCTATTTTGCCCAAAGGGGCACAAAGAAAGGACTGAAGACAATACTCAGGCTGGAAGAAGGAAAATTCCAAATGGTTGGAAGGAAAAGTTTCCCTTCCTCATAATGCTGTGTATTTACTATAGAATTTTGGCCACAAGCGCTTTCAGTAAACACAAGATTGTTCATCCTCTGAAAACTAGATCCGGTGGGATAAGAAGTCGTCTGTGTTTCAAGCAGGGAACCAAGTGAGAAGAATAGACAGTTTTGAAGAAAAGCATTTGTATAAATTTGCTCACAGTCCAGAAGTTATTCTGTGATTTCATATTCATAGTGAGGTATTCTTACAGCCAGATCCACATCCTTTTTTATTGTCACAAAAGAATATGGTTCTGTGCTACTGTATTGTCTTACTGATTGTAAAAAATCCATCAGACTCTGTATCCCTGAACTGAGACTCTAGTTAAATAGATAACTCATGGGCACTGCTGATAACTAAGACACAAGCACTGAAACAATTTGCAGGTGTCACCCTCTACTACAGCAAACATTTTTTCTAAGATATCAGTGATTGTCTTTCTGTTGTGTTTTATGTGAAATGTACCTTTTTTGTCACAGCATTTCATCCAAGCTCTATCTATAAACACTTTTATATTGGAGAACTGGCAAAATCTGATAGTGAATACTTAGGAGCTGAAGGTGAAGAGTAATAAAACCAGGATCCTCTTGATTAAAGGAGAGAAAACCTTAAATGTCAATTCTGTACTGAATATTAAAAAAAAAAAATCTCACTTTGATGTCTTTATTCTTCATTGTTAGTGAATTCAGTTTTGGAGAACAGTCAGAAGCCCTTAAGGAAGTGTTGGCTTGCTTACTACAGTGTCCATTTTATCTACAACTTGCATTAAATAAGTAATGCATACTAATGCATAAATTTGTACTGCTTTGAATAGATATCCATTTATACATGTAGATAATTGGCAGCTTTTATCCCAACAAGAATGCCACAAGAGATTTGGTGTTTTGTTGGGAGGTTTTTGTTGTTGGTTTTGTGTATGTGTGTGTGTGTGGGCAGGGGAGGTGTTGCTGTTTGTTTCAGTATTTTCCTTTGAATATACTTGTTAGTTTCCTTTAAATATACTTGTTAGTTTTTTGGATGCCTGAGTGAAGGTCCGTAGAAATAGACAAGACCTTAGATTTCAATAAAGTAAGCGCACAATTAGTTTGAAAAGTCAGAAACAGTAACCAAAAAGTCTTTTTAAAAGGTCAGCTGTTCATTAGTTCCTTTAACTGAAAAGTTTTCCACAAAAGAGCTTACTTAATGTGAAACATGTAGCGGTTTTACTTGCTCTGTTATGATGTGGATTGTTCACTTTTAAATTACAGAAAACAGTGTGGATTTCAGCAAATTTTGCATCCCATCCCAGATCTCTTTAGGAAGAATCTATTTTAAATGTATGTGAAAGAGCAGGCTGTATATTCATGTCGATTAATTTCTACTTTACTTTTAACCATCAGGCAAAAGGGAAGGGGTGACATTTAAAACTTTCTTGAAAGCTCTTGCATTTTAGGTTGTGTTTGCATTCTTCATATACTTGTATATAAATTGGTCCTCAGAATACATTCTATAGAATTACAAAATAAGCTGTAAGTAATTACTGCCAACAAAACAGAATATGTCTGTCTGTCTGCCTTTACGTATTTATTTCTGCACTGGGAACAGGGTGTCTTAATATATTTTTCCCAAAGTAAAATGTTGCTTAGAGATTTTTTTTTTGCCTTGTATCTTTGAAACACAATAACATTTTATTGATCTGAGAACTTCCATCAGGTGCTATAATTGCATTAAGTGAAACATTTGGTCCATAATATTAACTTTAGTAAACCTAAGTACTTAGCCAATATTTGGGGCTCTACACACTGTTTATGTTGGTTTAGACAGAGAAAATAATGATAGAAGCCAGCTTATCCATTTAACAACAAATCTTTCAAAATGGCATGTAATTTTGTTTTCTTGCACTACAAAAGCTCTAATTTAGCTTATTTTCTGACAGCTCTGGAGCTTCAGAGGCAGAGTTATGTCTCAGAGCCACACAGTTTGTGCCTGAAGCCATGTATATTTTTTTGTTCTTCTCTAATGGTTCTTTTCATTGCCTTTTTTCTCAGGTTAATGGGAAGTTAGGCTCTGGAAATGTCTGACATAAGCAGTTAAAGCCCAGTTCTGCCAAACCCTTCAGGAAGCCCTGCTAACTACAGGACAATAGGCTGAACTGCTGAGATACCTGAACTTCTTTATTAGCTTCATCCTAACTTTCTACAATATTTTGACAGTCAGATTTACTCAACATTTGAGTCTAGCTCATAAAGGTCCAAAGGACTCACTGAGGTTGGAGGAAGCATAAGTAGGAATCAGCACCCTTCCTGAGCAGATTTTCTCCTGTGCCACCCAGTGGGCATCAGGAACTGGTATAATCTAAGGGTTGGCTCTCGCAGAACCCGCTCTGGAAGTGCAGAGTCACTTAACTCTTCATTGGTACACTGAAATCAGGATTTCCAGTTTTCCTGTCCCTCAGCCTTCCTTGAGGAATATCTGTCATGTTAAGGGCATAACAGAGGTTTTATGGGAGGAGTTCTGAGCACATCAAAAACGTTTTAATAAACTTATTGTCAATCTACAGAGAATAGCAATTGCTCTACTTGTTTAGATTGCTCACCTGGTTTCAAATAGCTGCTCCAGCAAAAGTTTAAGTATTTTTCAGCAATTATTCTTTGAATAAGAAATTGGAATCCAAGTAGTTTTCCTCCTGAGAGCTTCCACTCACAAACTAGAGCATCACATTTTATTCTCTTGTAGACCCAGATAATTCACAGAATAATAGTAGAAAATGTGTTACAACCAACAGTTTGCTGCCTAGGCTACAGTAAACCAAAAAGAGTATCTGTTTTCAATTGTTTTTAACATTGAGCTACTTTGTCTCATTCCTGCTGTTAACATAATTCTTTTGTTTACTGTCTGTCTTAATTACAGCTTAATTAAATAGACAAAATGCAATATATCGTAGAATCATAGAATCATAGAATGGTTTGGTTTGGAAGGGGACCTTGAAGATCACCTAGTTCCACCCCCACTGCTGTGGGCAGGGACATCTTCCACTAGATCAGGTTGCTCAGAGCTCTACCCAGCCTGGCCTTGAACACTTTCAGGGATGGGGTACCCAAAGCTTCTCCGGGCAACCTGTTCCAGTGCTTCACCACCCTCATAAGCAAAGAAATTTTCCTAATATCTAATCTAAACCTACTATCTTTCAGTCATTTCTCCCTTGTCCTGTCACTATCTACCCTCATAAACAGTCTTGCCCCATCTTTCCTCTAAGTTCCCTTCAGGTACTAGAAGGCCACAATTAAGTCACCTCAAAGCCTTCTCTTTTCCAGACTGAGCTATCCTAATTCTCTCAACCTTTCCTCATAGGAGAGGTGAGTCATCCCTTAATTCATCTTGGTGGCCTCCTCTGGACTCGCTTCAACAGGTTCTGTGCTGGGATCCCCAGAGCTGGATGCAGCCCTGCAGGTGAGACCTCACCAGAGCAGAGCAGAGGGGCAGAATCCCCTCCCTGGCTCTGCTGGCCACTCTGGATGCAGCCCAGGACACGTTTGACTTTCTGGGCTGGAAACGTACTTTGCCAGCTCATGTCCAGCCTATCATCCACCAGCACCCCCAAGTCCTTCTGGGCAGGGCTGCTCTGGATCTGTTCATCCCCCAGCCTATGCTGGTACTGGGGGTTGCCCTGATCCAGGTGGAACACCTTGCACTTGGTTTTGTTAAACCTCATGAGATTCCCATGGGCCCACTTCTCGAGCTTATCCAGCTGCCTCTGGATGGCATCCCATCCTTCAGGTGTGGCAACTGCACCACTCAGCTCAGTGACATTTACAAATTTGCTGAGGGTGTAGTCAATCCCTTCACCTACACCATTAGTGAAGATATTAAATAACACTGGTCCCAGTATGATCCCTTGAGGGTCATCCCTTGCCAATGATGCCCATTGGGACTCTGAGCCATTGACCACTACCTTCTGGATGTGACTCTCCAATCTGGAGAGAACGATTTTGTGGAGGACCATGCCAGGACCAGTCACTCCCTCATAAAAAGCCACAAGTTTGCTCAGACAGAATTTTCCCTTACTGAAGCCATGCTGTCTGTCTGGAACCACCTCACTCTTGTCCATGTGCCTTAGCATAGCTTCTAGGAGGATCTGTTCTGTGATCTTCCTGGGCTCAGAGGTGAGGCTGTCAGTTCCAGTTCAGCTCTTCCCAGCATCCACCTTTCTTCCCTTCTCCAAAATGTTTCCCTTTTTCCAGTCACCCAGGATTTCCTCTGACCACCATGACTTTTAAATATCATGGAAAGTGCCTTGGCAACTACATCAGCCAATTCTTTCAGGACTCTGGGGATGCATTCTCTGGGTCCCAGGAGCTAGCATAAGAAACACTCTTCAGAGAATATGCTGTAGAATAACACCTGGGTTCACATCCATGCCAGAATGAGACACCATTCTTGAGTCTACCATGGTCTTGTCTGCCCTGCAGAGACCACCAATATCACCAGGTTTTGGCTTTTCTGAATCCTGCAGGTCTGACAACTGTTTGGAAAGCTTCAGAATATGTCACCTTTGAAGAAAAGAAAAACTTAGCCTACACAGCTTTAGACAGGGCTCTCTGCTGGCCTGTAGTCTTATGAAATAAGTGAGCTGGGAACATCCAGCAGATTCTTCAGATGCTTTGGCATTTGGAAGAAATTGCCAGGGAGCAAAGCATGGCAGGAGAGGCAGCACTGCAGTTAGTAGCACAACAGGATATCATTGATGTGCTTAATGCCATGCTTGGTTTGCTATAGATCTGAACTAACCCTGTGTGTGGGTTCATGTCTCTCTAATGTACTACCTCTCTGACCTTTTGAACAGCCAGCGTCAGAGATGAGCCCTTTTTCTCACCTAGGACTAGACTCACAAGAGTCCAAAAATGTAAATGGGCATCTTCTGGGATTAATTTTTGTTCCTTTGATAGATTTTCAATTTGCATTGCTTTTTAATAAGAGGGATGTTGGGCATCTATCCGCAGTCCCACCCCTGTTTAAAAACAGCCCTTAAACATCAGAGAAGAGACATGGACTCCCTCTAGATTCTTTCTGCAGCTGTCAGGTCCCAGACATTCTGATTTTATGAATCCCTACAGCCCAGTTGTCCCTGAGAAACTTTGAGAGGAATATTGTTGCCGAGCTGGGGAGACAGTGCAATGCAATGGTTCAAAGTAGCAGCAAGAGCACTGACGATGATATCAAAATACCAAGTTGTTCATACTAAGTAGGGGAATTTTTGAACTTTAATATATTGAAGTTGCAAAAGTTTTTGCCTATGTGGAAAACCATGGCTGCTTAGGCAAAACAATACTTCTCCCATCCCAAAATATAAGAGAAAAACATAGGGGAAAGCATTTTAATTGTTTCTTTGCAATGTTAGTAAATTTTTGCCTAAAGTGGTAATGAAAAACCCTCAGTAAAACAGACAGTTACTGTTCCAAGTGTGAAGACAAAAACGTGTTTCACATACATCGGCAGCCAGAACTGAAAGTTTGGGAAAGAGAGTAAGAACAGGGCTAGTACAGAGTGATACTGTTCTGACAAATACTAGGAAATACACTTGTTATGTGAAAACAAACCATGTTTCATTATCCTTCAGTTATACCATTGTAAATAAAAAAGCTAAAGCCAAGTTCTAACTTCAGTAGAAGAAAGAGCAGGAAAGGCTTTGTTTGCAGTGGTAAATTCAATTTCCCATGTCTGGTACTTCTATTTTGATAACATATTTCCTCGTTTTGGGGGGTTTTTAACATTATATCTGGCTCTGCTCCAGGATTCCAAGGCCTGGGCTTCAGTATGACTGGATTCACAGCAATGCAGTGAATCTGTTTTGCAATGTGTCATACCCTTTGTGTAAAGGGGAGGGGCACTTAAATCATAGGATCTATCTTTGCATCTGGTCAAAGCAAATAACACTGCTATTTGTTAGGCACGGGCCAGTTGTTATCTGCCCAGACTGTTTGTGTAATCCTTGTGAATAGATGACAAAGTTTAGCATGGGTGCACTTAAGTCAACAGGCAAAATGGATGTCCTCATGCTAAATCACTCCTTTGAGGGACTTCCCAAGTCAAAGGTTATATCTCCCTTTTTCATTATAATAACCTTTGATGGATGACATTATCTGGATTTGTCTAATCTCTTTTATGAATTATATATATTTTGGGCTAGTATGGCTTTCTGGGATGCTTTCTGGGGCAAAGAATTCTATAGTTTAATTACAGTTTTTGTAGAAGAAGCCCTTTGCTTGTAGCTTGGAAATTTCTTTTGATGTTTACTATAGTTCATGTCAAAAATACTGAATTATTCCCTATTCACCTTTTTTAGGACATCGTGACATTATAGACTTTTTCATACTGTCTCATGCAATTATTTCTTTTCTATATTGAATTCACTTAATCTCTGCTTCTGTAAAAATTCTTAGATACATTTACTTTTTGTCCTTTGCCCAGAACTTCTGTAAAATAGATTCTGGATGGGAAGCTGTACATATTGAAAACTAGGAAAGCATTTGTCAAAAATTTACCCTGGGTAGGCAGTGTGCTGAGGTCAGTGAGACTAGCATGGATGAGGTCTAGCTCTCCAGGCCTCAATGAAACTTCTTTTCTTCCTAAAAAGCTTTCTTTGCTGACTTGAGTTGCTGCAATGAATCAGAACACGGTCTTAACAACGTTGCCTTTTCTGCTGCACAGACCTAAGTCAGCCCAACACCTAAATAAAGCAGAGATCATGTGCCTCAAGTATAAGGCTGGGACTGGAAAGGGTCTAAAAGAATTCTTAGTACAAGCTATCAAGCCAAGGCTGATTTGCCAGGACTAAGGCAAATTTTGTCTGCTTGATTTGTGGTGCATGCAAGTTTTAGATTTTGTTCTCTTCCAATAGAAACTCCCCCAGAAAATGCATATTGCATTCACAGAATGATATAGATTGGAAAAGACCTCTGCTGGTCTTCCATCAAGCCTTCTGCTTCAAGCAAGTGCACTGTTGAAGCTAGAACAGGTAGCTCACAACCATGTCCAAACAAGGACATCTTTGACATCTTTAATGATGGGAATTTCACCATCTCCCTTGGCAAGCTGTTCCACTGCTTAAACAGCTTCTCTGTGAAACTTCTTTTCTAGTATTAGAACCATGATATCTCTTTAGTAACTCATGTGATAACAGATTTGGAAGATTAGATTTTTTTCAGAGGTCCCTTTTAATTGTCCTAAAAGAGTGACTGGCAAGAAAAAAACGGTTTTCCTCTTTTTTTGACTAAACCACTGAAAAGGCGGCTCAACCAGTGGAGTTTACACCTATTTTGATAGGGCCGAGTTATACTGGTTAGAGATCTTAAGTGTTGTTCAGTCTTTCACCTTTCTGTACCTTCATCCTTCGATGTTACAATCTTCTGGGCCTCTTCTTACTTAAGGCTCTCCTCTCATCTCTCTCTTTTTCATTTTATTCCCATTTCCCCACACCCTTTGGATTTTTCCCAGGTTCAGTCTTCCTGATGAGGCAATTATTCCCAGCCTTCTCTTTAAAGTTGCTCCTGCACGGTCAGTCCGGCCCGGCCCGCGCCTGGGGCTGCGTCCCGCTCCAGTGGTGTCTCCTCACCAGCAGGAGGAGTGCTGCGATCGCAAGAGAGGCGTCGCCTCCTTTCTCAGCCAGGTGCTGCAGCACTGGGGCAGGAACCACAGGTGCATTTCCATTCAGTTCCTCGACTTCAAACTCGTTTCAGGTGGACTACCGAACAAATTATCTGTCTTGGCATTTCAAGAGGAAAAATAAGGATTTTCTTCTGAAAAACAAACAAACAAAAATGTATAACTCGTATTCGTATGGTTTGATTTGACTAGAACTTCCTCAAGAAACTATTACATTGCTTTCTTGTATTCACATATAATATTTATGTATTTATTTGTGTCCTCATATGATACTTAGACATTTTTTCTTACTTAGATTTTAATTTTGAAACCTATCATCCCTCAAAATGGCATAAGGATTTTCCAGAATAACTAGAGGGCAGGGGATGTGTGAACCATACATCAGACACTTTATTTCCACCAAGGTCTTAATCCTAGAGAGCAGATATGTTCTGCTGAAGCATTAGTTATGACATCACAATAAAACAAATACTGTGTCTAAATAACAATATCTAACTGGTTTCTAAGGGCCTGTTGTGTATCAATTTGATATATGAAAATCTATTGGTAATTCAGTAACATTATTATGCAGCTGACCCTGTGTGTTGAAAAGGAGCAGATCCCTGTTAGAAGGTGCGGGTGTAGGGACTCCTTCCCGCCCGTGTGACTGTTTGAGCCACCCAAATCCTAACAGCAGCACAAGATTTCGGAGAACAAATAGTTTAGTGCGCTTATGAAGAACCTAAAGGAAAACTGTCCCGGCTGGAGGTACCTGGAAGACTGGCTCTGATACCTTGGGAAGCCTGACCTGAAACAGAGACTGGGCAGAGCTAGAGAATAAAGTAGTTATTTATTGAAAGGCCTCTAGGATACACCTTGGGCAGGACAAGAGCCTGACCAGGGCTACACCCAGGGTGGACCAAGAATGGTCACAAAATGGCTGACTGGTCACAAGATCTTACATTTTTATAAGTTTTGGTCTATTTGCATACTGGGGTTTAATTGTCCAATTACAGATTCAGATTGTGAGGTCTCATCCTTCTTGTTTCTCCCTTCAGTCCACTGTTGTTTAAACTTTTGGGCCTGAAAATTGTCCTTGGTCTTCAGCAGGAAAAGGATTTGTTTTTTCTACCTACTCTGTGAAAAGAGTGTATTACCACTTAATATGAGGCTCAGAACTACACCCCTAGGCAGCGCAGAATCTGGAAATATGAAAGCTAAAGCTTAAGGCATCAGCTCCAGTGCACCCCTGCAGCAGCTTGTTTCACCCACTACCCTACTAGCCATTGTTATATGAAGCTTGTTCTGACTGTTTCAACATTTACTTCTCCCTGCCCAACGTTCTTATATAGTTATGGAAATTACTATTTTGTCACCAGCAGACACTAGTAATGGAACTTAACTCTGTTTTTGACTATTTTACATTTTCTAATATATTAAAAAATCAATAACTGAATTAAAAGTTCTAGTCAATTTTCACTTCCTATAGTAGAATTTCAGAATAGCTTTTAAAGCTCTGAATTAAAATTTATATTTTGATAAAAGCAGTTGATCAAAGAGTGTTGCTAATTTCAGACTGGCAGGATTTCCCTTTTTTTGTTATTTTTGTCTCCTTTTTTGGCCTGAAAACCTCAGCATAATTTTTATAGCATATTTCAAACTGAAGTGCTACCCAGAGAACAACAAACATAAAGCTCTTTTTTTCTGCTGGCACTAAAATTTAATCAGCAATATTCTAATTGACATAGAGATACCATAACATTAAGTCTTTAATTTACAGAAGCAAATGTTCCAAACAGAAGATACTGTTAGAGTGTATGTATCACTAAATCATTGTTATTTGCTTGCACTTTCCCTTCAGAGTCATAGCCATAAAATCATGGAATCATGGAGAGGTTTATGTTGGAAGAGACCTTAAAGATTCCAACCTCTCTGCCGTGGGAAGGGAAACCTTCCACTAGACCAGGTTGATCAAAGCCACATCCAATCTGACTGTAAACACTTCCAGGGATGGGACATCCACAACTTCACTGGGCAACTGTTCCAGTGCCTCACCACCCTCAGAGTGAAGAATTTCTTTTAACATCCAATCCAAACCTACTCTCTTTTTTTTGAAGTAATTTCCCTTTTTCCTGTTACTCCATGCCCTTGTAAAAACTCCCTCCTTCTTTTAGGCTCACTTCAGGTACTGTAAGGCTGCTATAAGGTCTCCCTGGAGCCTTTTCTTTTCCAGGCTGAACAACTCCAACTCTCTCAGCCTGTGTCCATAGGAGAGGTGCTCCAGGCCTCTGATCATCTTTGTGGCCCTCCTCCTGACTCAATCCAACAGGTCCATGTACTTATGTTGGGGCCCCCAGAGCTGGATACAGGACTCCATGTGGGGTCTCTCACAAGAGCAGAGGGGAGGAATTATCTCTGATGATTATGCTTTTTTTTTTTGATGCAGCCCAGAATATGGCTTTCCGCAAACCAAAATGCAGTTGGCATATTTAGCGCTATGGCGTAACTTCACATGATGGTAGATCACTCCTGAGGTGTCTCCTGTAGTGAACCAACTTGATGATTTGGTATAGTGCCACAGGTGTAGTAGGCTGTGAATTAGCTTTCTTAATACCCAGCTCTTCTGCCTTTTTATGAGAACAGTATAGGGCTGTATAGGGCCCCAGGGGCCGCCTGGGACATGAACGGATCATTGAGGGCCCTTTTGTATGTCCATATTCTTTGCTTGTGTCTCCCCTGCAAGCAGCATCTCCAGGCACAACAGGAAAAGAAGACACAGAATTCTAGTCCTGTCAAGAAAAACCCTTCTCAGTGATACAGTTTAATAGGGAAAGCTGGAAGTTGTTTATGCAAAAGTTTGGGATACAGACCACAGTTCAGTGTGCACTATTCTAGTGTGCTGAGATACATTTGCTCTCTGGCTGCTGTATTAGATTAACCCTGGCCAGCAGCCAAACACCCACCCAGTCCCTCACCCACTCCCCTCTCCCATGAGGCAGAAAGCAGAAGGAAGGAAGGAAAGAAGACTCATGGATCAAGACACTATCATTTAATGACTGAAGTGAAAGCTGCATACATGAGCAGAATAGAAAGAGGAATTCATTAATGATTTTTTTTATTTTTTAATATCCCTAGTGATGTACTTGTTTTTAACCAGAAAACTTGCAGAACATTTCCATTTTGAAGGGGTTTGGGTTTACAGATACATACACTGATATGTCTAATTTCATGCAAAATGCATTAATTGACAAAGGTAGTTGCTATACTCATAACTGTTTCCTCATGTTAATTTCTAAGCCTAAGAGGTTAAATAATTTAAATGAAAAAAATATACCAACTTTGTCATTCCTGCCTTGGGCACGGAATTGCTTTTCATTACTTACAACACAGAAAGATTTATCCAAAGTTTTCTATGTTGGAAACAATGATTGAGTTTGAAATGTTGCAATGTACAAGGACTTTTGAATGATAAAATTTTTACTTGTTAATAGGTATAAGTGATGTGTTTCAGCTGTAATTAATGTTATATGAGGGCATGAACATTAGCTTTATTTTTATAATACCTTCCATGACTACTCCAGATTAGATTTTTATACTAAATCAATCAGTACATTGGAATGCTTCCAGATGAGAGGAAATATATTCACACAAATAAAGCAACTTAAAATCCTAATTATCATCAGGATTGGCTTTTGCAACATGTGAATGAATTTCATCTGACTTCTCTGCTGATTAAAAGTTAAAAAAAGATATTTTATTTTTATTTTAAAAAGTCACAAGATCTTTTAATAATTCTGACAATGAGGTTTGTCATGGCTGGTTCACTGTGACAATAATCTAATTAAGCATATTTTGTTATGTAAGAATGGATAGAAATACTAATATAGGAGATGAAGAAGCTAGGTGAGAAGGATGAAATAACAGAAATCAACAATGAAAACCCACCTGTCTTCAGTTAGGATTAAAAGAAAGTCATCTAAAGTCTCCATAACTTCCTCCAGTTCTTGAGGTAAGGATAATCCATAAAGTGTTGGATTTTTTCAAACATTTTACTCTTGTTAATCTGTGTTTTTCGTTGTCTTTCATGGGTGATTTTATACTGAAAGGTATGATGTCTTAAAATAATAGCTTAAAAAGTGTGAATCACAGTTCTCTCCAAGAAAGAATTTTCATTTTACCTGAGTCCTCTTCCATTTTTTTAAAATTTTTTTCTGTCTCTCTTTAGTATCATGACTCTTGTAGACATGTCTGTGGACAGGGAACACTTCAAGATCGTTGAAATAAAGAAATGAGTTTCCTGGAATGTAAAGAGTGTGGTTCAACCCTCTTGAAACTAGGAAAGCAAAGAAACTTAATGTTCCTCCTTCTTAAATGACCACTGATAATTATGCCAAAATGCCACTTGCAGCATTAAAAGCTGGTTGTGAGTTGAAAACCTGAGTACATAGAGCCTAGGTCTTGAGCATGCATAATTTTCTGTGTCCATGGAGGCTTGAGCAGAACTGACCTTGGTTTACAATCATATCAGGTGCACAAGCCTTCCCCTCTCTCTCCAGCTCAGGAGCCAAAGCTTACCAGCCTGGGAATGCTAGCATTCAAAATTAAGATGATTTGTATAATTGTTCAAATCTGTTTGCCAAGTTAATTCATTCCCTGTTTGGACACTTAATCTTCTGGTTATCTACACAGCGCTGACATGGGCCAAGCCAGCTAATTCTTTCCGTGGGGAAATATGGGTATTTTCTGCCAAGATGCTTTCTGCTACAGTCCTTGTTTTATAGTTTAGTCCCAAATTGTCCTCTTCTTTGTTATGTAGTCTTCTAAGATACCCAATGATGTCTTCTTTGCACAGAGCCTATGCCATGACCTTATAAACATGCCATGTTCTTGTCACTGGGCTGTAAAACATCATGTCTGGCAGGCTGAAATTACACTCCTGTTATATGCACTGCTGTACTTATTAATTGTGATGGCTTAGGACCAGGGAAAAAAAGTCTTGTAGTCCAGAGGGGACAGGAGTCAGGGTATGCATTTGCAAACGACTTGCTCTCAGCCAGAACTCTGCTGTATCATGAGCCTATGCTGGCAGCCCCGTGAAAAGCCTGCTGGGCAGTTCAGCACTGCTAGTTCCCAGCACAGCACCAAGCTATGCTACTTTAAACCTAAGAATCTTAAATGTCCTGTTTTAAGGTGCAGAACCACTGAACAGGCAAAAGCTGTGACTTTGTCATGTCTTCACTTACAGCAAGCTGCCTCAGCCCTTTTCTAAAATAGTTTCAAATACAAGCATATATTTGTGAGGTTCTCTACCATAAAGGCTCAGAGGATTCTTTAGTCCTGGTAAGGACCCTCTACATGATAAAAAGGATAGTTATGAGAAATTCTATCCCATCTGATCCAAGAACCAGGTTGTGTGCACAGTGAAAATGGTATAAACATAGATTGAATGTTTGAATTTAGCCTCAGACAGTGAAGGAACAGTGCACACTGCAGATACACTACACGTGTACTTAGTTCTTATGACTTTTCAATATCAAAATGTTAGACATTGCTTAAACTGTTCAGAGAAAACTAGGATATTTATCACTACTTATCCTTGTAATCTACAGTATGGATTCTGTTTGGCCATTCGGCTGATTTAATCCTGTTTATACAATGCATCTGTTCTGTGAGACACACTTCCCTATAGTGCTTAGTTTTTGGGGTTTTTTGTTTTGTTTTGTTGTTGTTGTTGGTTTTGTTTTTTGTTTTTGTTTATTTAGTATTTGGAAAGCCTTTCAGTTGCCTGGAAGGACTATTTTATTTACCACCTGGAAATCATACTTAAGATTTTTCAACTTAATTTAAAAAATAGTTTTAAACATTTCTGTTTTATAATTCCAAGTTTCCTTGATTTCTTTATCACTTAACAGGGATGACATAAAGCATATTTGAAATATTGTATTAACATGATATTTTGCATTTAACCAAATGCTTTGATTTAAAAAATTTTTGAAGAAATGATATTTAACACCTGAACTGTAGGCACAAATATTTCAACTGTTAAAGAACTCCAAGGTCAAATATTTTGCAGAAGTTAAATGGTGAAGAAATCATAGTCCCAGAGTTACATGCAACTCTCTCAGAGGATGCTCCCAATATTATACACATTTTCATAATACTGATACATCGTTTTAGTAATTGAATTCCCATAATGATTTAAGATAGTTTCTTCTGTCATTCCTCATAGTTAATTTAATCTATCAGGTTCCAAATTGTCTAGAATAGGAAAGAATCCAAAATATATGCTAAGCTATTTGTACCTAATTCAATTTCTATATTAATAAATCCCTCACGTTTCAGTGCAATTACAAACAGTTTGTGAAGATTTTCTTCCACAATGGATAAAAATGTTCTGGAAAGATCATGAGAATGTTTTGGTTTTAAGATTTAAAGTGGGGTTTTTTGGTGGTTTTGTTGTTGTTGTTTTGTTTGGGTTGTTTTTTTTTGCCTAACACTTCACCATGGGCCTGTCACCTACCAGAAAGTGATCAAGTGAATGCATCACATGTCATTCAATGCTTCATGACAGACCATAAATACATTTTTATCTTATTACAGTTGTGATGCTCAACATATTGGCTTAAATCTCTCTGGGTGCCTAAGGTTATGAACTGAACATGGATACAGGAACAGCCCGTTACTGCCTCCCAGATGATGCGTGACTTTGCTGAACTGCAGGAACATGATTCTACTTTGGATTGTATTGCATCATGTTATAAGAGTGTTTGTCATTTCAGTATCCATATGAGGCTTTCACAGGTATGTTTTCTTCCTTCTGCCACCTGTCAAGATATCTCCTTACAGCTTGGTGAAATTCTCACTATAAGTCCAGGTGATACATATATACACATATACTACATTTTACTCTTTTTTTGGCTTTTACTTTCCTGTAGAAGTCACAGTAGTTCCTGTAAACCCATGCTGAAACTGCAAAGCATCTGTGCTCCCCCATGATCCATGGCATCTCATCTCAGAAAGGTCAGCTTTGAAGCAAGCCTTTCACCTTGTTTTTGTTGTTGTTGTTCAGCAAGCTGATAAAAATAGATTTTTCAAAAAGAGGTTTTGTCCTCGGCCTCAACTCTATTCCTTCCACCAAGCAAAACCCCTTCCAGAGGCCCACCAGGGGCCATAATGCTCTGCTGTTTGCAATGATTTCATTTGGTAAACATACAGCTACACTGTAGTCAGGAAAGTCAGGAATTTTACTAATTTGGGAGGCAGCCATTGAAAGGTGTTCTGCTAGAGATGGTGCTCAATGAGCTTCACAATTGTAATTACTTCATATTTAACACTGCTAATATTTTAGACTGGTATATTAGTCATTATTTTATGTGAGAAAAGGCCCAGTTGCATCTCTGAGATAGCATCTCAGACTGCTTCTTAAAAAGAGCTTTTAAAATTGAGTGGGTATTGCCACAGATTCCCATGGTTCTTACTCAAAGAACAAAGGATTTATTGAAGTGGTATTTTAGCAGTTAAATGGACTGGTGTAGTGGTTTGAAAGGAAAACAAGTGAGACTCCAAGTCAGAAATACAATTTAATAGGAAGAAAAGAAAGAAAAAGGTAAAATAAAATAAATGCAAAGAGATACAAAAGACCACTGACAGACTACAACCTGATCAGGGTGATGGAAGCAGTCCCGATGAGGTGGTTTTCCTGAAGCAGTGATCCCGTAGAAAGATCTGGTAGCTCAAGTCCTCTGGAAATCCAGTGGGTAAGCCCCCCGTACTGTCCCAGACCCCAGATTATATCCATGTGAGAATGCTTTGTTCCTCCCCCTGGGCGGAGCATCTCACAATAGGATGGTAAGTCAAACAGAGATAACTCCAGAGGGTGTTATCTATGAGTCACGGCAAAGCATCTGATGGGCCATTAGCAGAAGATTAGCACTGAGGGTGGAGGTCCGGGAAAGAGCACTGCTCCAACAATTGGTTTCACACTTCATTAGGATGGTGATAGAATACTTTTTGCACACCCTACATTACAACCCAGGACAACTGGAGATGATAAAAATCTGAAGCATTTTTCTAGCATTAGAACTAGCAAGGTACATGGTACAAAAATAGGCATGGTAAATTTTTATCTTAGGAATCAGAGAAAGCAGATTTTGCAGGAAGATGATCTCAGAGAGGAGGCTAAAAGTCAGTTTTGGTCTTCATTGATATGAAAAGTCCAGGAAGTTTTCAGACTTTCCTCCAAGAAAAAGCTACTTTGCAAAGATAATTAATTCAATACATGGGTGGTGATGATCCACAGAAAGAAGTGCACAAATCAATAGAAAAATTTTAAGGGAAATGGTTCAATACTTAGAGAAACCATGAAAAATTAATGGAAAAAATTCATTCATTTTCTCCCTTATTACCATTTAGATGAGCTCAAAGCGAGCAGTTAGCACAATAAAATATGATTACTTTTTAAACTATTCAAAAAGATCTGAATAAAAGGCAGTGTCTAAATATCATATCTCAAAGTATTTAGAATGCAATCTTACTGTGAACTCATTAAATATTGTGTCTGAATAACAGATGTTTTAATGATGAGAAAAGATTATAAATGTGCTAAAGATTAATTTCCACTTTGGGTGAATGAGAAGTCTTATATTTGACTTGTGAAGAAGTAGCAATGTCAGAACTCAAGTTTTCATCAAACTATCACGACACATGACACAGAGATTAAGACTCCTTTTGCTTGATTGCATACAGTCCTGAGGTTATTTTAGATTTAATTTCCTTAAAACCAATACATTTCCAGGTCTTAAAAACACATCAAAAAGTATTGAATATAGTGTCTAAAATGAAAGATCAAATAACAGAGAGAGAAAAGCTAGAGCCTAAATAACACAGGACAGCTGTCCCCTATTATGACACACTTGGTAACAGCGGATGTTATGATAATGCCATACTCGTGAGGCCACTCTCAATTCCCCTTGAAAGGCTGTGATGATCTGAAGAGCTTCTTGAGATGCAAAGACAGGGAATGTCACTCCAGTCATCCAGAAGGGCAACAAGAAGGGCCCAGGGAAATAGAGATCTGTCAGTCTCACTGAGAAAGTGATGGAGCAACTAATTCCAGAAACCATATCCAGACAGATGAAAAAGAAGAAGGTAACTGGGAGCAGTCAGCATGGATTTATGAGGGGAAAGTCATGCTTAATCTACCTTTTCCAATGAGCTGACAAGTTTGGTGGGTATGGGGAGATCAGTGAATGTCGTTTACCTTGCCTTTAGCAAAGCTTTCAGCACTGCCTCCCATAATATCCTGAATGGGGTTTGTGTGGCCAGGTTTTAGTAGCAGGGGTGGCTAGTAGTTTTAGTAGCTACATGGGTGGCTTCTGTAAGAAGCAGCCAGAAACTTCCCCCATGTCCAACAGACAATGGCAGCCAGCTCCAGGACACACCTGCTACTGGCCCAGGCCGAGCTGATCAACGCTGGTGGCAGCACCTCTGGGATAATGGATTTAAGAAGAAGGAACAACACCTGAACAACTACAGTCAGAGAGAAGAGCGGGAATGCATGAGAAAAACACCCCTGCAAACACCAAAGCCAGTGGGGAAGAAAGGGGTGAGGAGGTGCTCCAGATTCCCCTGCAGCCCATGGTGCAGACCATAGTGAGGCAATTGTCCCCCTGCAGCCCATGGAGGCCCATGGTGGGGAAGAGATCCACCTGCAGCCCATTAGGGACACACCAGATCAGGGGGATACCTGAGGGAGGCTGTTACCCCACAGGAAGGCCATGATGGAGCAGGCTCCTGGCAGGACCTGTAGACTCATGGAGAGAGGCGTCTGTGCTGGAGCAGGTTTGCTGGCAGGACTTGTGACCCTGCAGAGGACCCACAGTGGAGACCTCTTTTCCAGAGGGACTGCACCCCATGGGAGGAGACCCATGCTGGAGCAGCTCACAAAGAACTGCCGTCCATTGGAAAGACTCATGTTGGAAAAGTTCATGGAGGTCTGTCTGCTGTGGGAGGGATCCCACGCTGGAGCAGGGGAAGACTGGGAGAAGTCCTCCCCCTGAGGAGGAAGAAGAAATGGCAGAGACAACATGTGATGAGCTGACCACAGCCCTCATTCCCCTGTACCTCTGTTGGGTAGGAGGGAGAGGAAATCAGAAGTGAGGTCTGAGAAGAAGGGCAGGGTAGGGGGAAGGTGTTTTTAAGATTTGGGTTTATTTCTCATTACCCTAGACTTATTTGATTGGCAAAAAAATTCAATTAATTTCCCCAGGCTGAGTTAGTTTTGCTCATGACAGCAACTGATAAGAGAACTCTCCCTGCCCTTATCTCAACACATAAGCATTGTGTTTTATTTTCTTTCCCCTGCACAGCTGAGCTCAGTTGCCCAGCTCCCCTGAGCAACAGATTGGCTTTGGTGGGCACCTGGCATCGAGGCACAGTCAACTAGCCACACGTCCCAACATGGACAGGCTAGTTAAATACACAGGGAAGTGTATTGAAAACTGGCTGAACTGGCAAGGTTCAGAAGGGCTGTGATCAGGACCATGAAGTTCTACTGGAGGCCATTCACTAGCAGCATGCTCCAGGCATTGGTAATGGGTGCAATCCTGTTTGGCAATGACCTGGGTAATAGGACAGACTGGCCTGTAGAAGAAACAAACCTGTGAAGAATGGCCAATACAACAGGTGGTTTTTGTGCTGCCATAAAAAAGGACTTTGAGAAGCTGGAGAAATCTGTGAAGAGGAACCTCATGCACTTTAAGAGAGCGAAATGAAAGCTCTGCACACGGTGAGAAATAACCTTATGCACCAATACATGCTGGGAGACAGTTGACTACAGAACAGCTTTGCAGAGAAGCCTTTTTTTAATGGTTCCAGTAACTCCATAAATTGCACATCCTTGTTGGAATAACAACATGGTGGGAGGCAAGCAGTTAAGGAAACTCTCAGTGTGTGTCAAAGATAATTTATTCATTAAAACACTTGTGACAAACAAGGGTAATGCACAGTTGGATCTGATATTCACTGACAAAGAAATGTTGCTAACTGAGACAAACGTATTACTGAGAGCTGACAGAAGTTTTGAAGAAGAGGACAAGAAGAAGATAGAGGCAGGTTTTCCATGGTGTTGTATCCTAGGAGGCCCAGAAAAAAAGGACAGAAGTTAAAATGAAAGATACTCAAAATAGCTAAAAGGAGAACTTTATTTACCACAGTCATGTAGCAGAAGTTATCCAAGCTTTTGCAATTTCCATCTTTTTTAAGGTCAAACTGGGGAAAAAACCAGCAGACCCTTTTTGAGATGGAGGTTCAACTAGATGAATTCCTGAGTTACCTTCCAGACTGAATTTTCCTACAGTTTTACCATCTCATTTTTCTACTCTTTTCAACAAAATCCTTCCTTTCAGAATCAAGAGTAAAACCACATATTATTTTAAACTGCTATTTTAAATTAATATCCATTATATAAATCACCCATCCAAGGCCTCTGTATTCCACAGATATCTCATTAGTCATTTTTCCCCATGGTATGAAGTTGAAAATGTATCACTATTTATTTCTGCAAGTCAGCTCTAAGTCATGCTAATTGATTTAAATAACTTTAAATGTATTAAAGAAAGCAGTTGCTATCAGTGCTGACCTTGCAGCACACATCATCTTTTAGATATTCTGTTCTGTTACATTTTTAAGGAACCAGTCAAACATTATGCAAATAACCTTGTGTTTCTGATTATTTAAAAACTCTCAGCTTTGAACTTGTTTTCCTGCTCTGCCTCAATTAGAGTGTGTTGAAGGGATTACTTCATCTCTCAGAATTTTGTTCTCAGCTGTACATGATAAATTTCAAACTTTAGACTGAACCTACACAATCTGTTTTTGAGCTGTTCAGTTAAGGCATTGGCTGTTGCATGTGCTCCTCAAAGGTATGAAAAAGTATTCTGGACAACTCCTGGTATTGATCATAATTTTAAATGCAGACCAAATATCATTTATTCTACTGATAATGTTTCAGATTTCTTTAGAAAGGTCTCAAGAAAAGTGAAAGGATGTACTAGAAAAGCTGGACTCAGTAGTAATTTCTGTCACATTAGCAAGGTACAGAAGTAATATCAGGAATTGTGGAAAACTTTATTTTTAAAACTTTATTTTACAAATTTCTTTCTTGAAATAGGATTCATTATAGTTTGAGCCAAACTTCACACACACAGTATTAAACAAGTATGTGTAGGGATTCTTTGCCCTTTTTTTTTTTTTTTTTTAATTTGCAGGATTGTTTTGATTTGTTTGTGATGGTATTGGGATTTGTTTGTGTGTTTGTTTTTGTTTGTTTTGGTTTTTTTAATTTTGCTTGTTTGTTTCTAGTAAAGGCTGTGGCATTTGAGGTTGAAACAAGGAAGTCTTAATGGATGTCTGTGCTCTGCTTTGCTCCAGTTGGGTTAAGAGTCAATACCAGGTAAAATTAAGAGAATCAAGGGAAGCTGTTAGAAAGAGATGCACAGTGAGAAGACCTGAGGTGGGAAGAGCAAAGATTATCATAATTTGGGATACTCTCAAGGAAGTTCAGTGAGAAGAAAAGTGTCTATCTCTTGAGAGAGTGCAGAAAAGGCACAGCACTTGCTCCCACTCCTGAAACTTAGAAGGTTTTTTAAAATGTCGTCTTAGCCAATGAAGACAGCCACAGTGATCTGCCAGAAATGGGGAAAAAAAGGTGTTCCCTGGGAAAGTGTTGTAGTAAGGTTGGATGTATGACATGACCTTTGTAATATACACTTTAAGCATCTGAAGTAGAGTTATAAATTTCAGCTCTTTCTGGTTTAATAGCAAGTGCTGCTAATTATTTGAGCTGGGAGTCTAGAAACTGAGCAAGGCTTTTTTGCTGAACATATGCCTCTAAGATATGCCAGCAGAATATTTTACTGTCATGACCAGTTTTGTTGCCTGAGCAGAAAACAAACATGAAAGGGCAGCCTAAGGCACAGTTGGAAGGTCTCTTTAATTACTGTTGTTGGCAGAATTTATTTCCAGAAATGTTATCACAGAGTTGGAAATAAAAATGTCTCCTGGCATCACAAGAGCTTTTTCAGATATCACTCCCGAATATGACACCTCTGAACAAGTTGGAGGAAAAAAGAGAGAATATTGTGCCCACTGACTTCTGACAAAATGCTATAACCCCAGAAATACTCATTTTAAGAGAATTTCCTTATCATCAGCACTTACAGTACAGAAGCAATCTTGAATCCCTCAAGACCCCTGCTAAACTACCAAGGCACAGTCACATTGCTTCAGCTTCTGCTGATTTATTATGCTTTTTTGATTTCTGTTCTTGGACATGGAGAGAATGCCTAAGGCTTCTCAGTACTGACCTGCTTAGTTCTGTTTCTGCTGTGCATAGAGAAGATTTGAGTGAGTCCCTTTCAGACTAAAACTAGGACCAGACATAGCCAGTGTCAGGTACGGTATCAGGTAAGATCTAGAATTTAAAGAAAAGCATCCCTGAAAATGCTATGAGAACACACTTTTCCCCAGTATGGCTTCACACCAGGCCATAACTCATTGCTGTGTGAAGTCCCAGCTAGAGGTGCTTGCTCTGATCCCATCTGGTGTCTGCATTCCTGGCTTGGCATGTGGCACTGACTGAGGCAGAGCACACTGCAGGTGGGTGAGGAAGGCTTGGTGGGCTCCAGACTTCAAGGCAAAAGTTGAGTGCTTGTAGTAGTAGGAGGTGAATCTGGGGTTGTGTTCCTGGCTTAGACATGTGAGACCTGTAAGAGAAGGAGGAGAATAGGGAGGGAG